>RCUC01030561.1:0-11532 GCA_003697995.1 Taxidea taxus jeffersonii
CATGTTTGGGCAACCAAAGCTTTTTGCTTAAGACCGAAACCTTTGGTCTTTTTCCAAAGATGTGTACACCTCATAAAACAACAGCTGTTTCTTACTTGAGTCAATCAGTAAACTTTTATTGATTGCCTGGTTTGCATAACACACTGCGCTAAGTGCTACAGGGTTATAAAAATAAATGAACCTTGCTCTCAAGGAGCTTATATTCTAGAAAAGAAAATAAGAGAATGCTATACATGTTTTGGGAGAAGACATGAAGTTCTGTGGAGTTGGCTAGGACAGAGATCTTGCTAGCTCTAGGGATTTCAGTTTCATGGCGGTATTTAAGCTGGGCTTTGAAGGATTGGTTCACTTCTAATGGTCCAAAATAGAAAGAGGGCAATTCAGCCTTCAGGCAGCAATGTGCGGTATGTGGGGATAGCATGCAGTGGCACTTTTATTGGAGTATATAAGTGACAAGGAAGTGATGGTTGGCGGCACTGGAAAGGATGGATGGATGTTGGGGCTAGATGAAGGCAAGATGATGGACTTTCTTAGGGAGGCAATGGGTTGCTGCTAAAGGCATTAAGCGGCTGGATAGCTTGGTCTGAAGCTCAATAAAGGGAACTTGGCTGGAGCCAGCAGCCTTCTCTGTACAACAGGGTAATGAAACACCTATCACATAGGATTCCAAAAAGGATGAAGGGAGATAATGCATATCATGCTCTTAACACCTCAGCATATCATGTTGTTAAGGATGGAGCAAGGTGGGGAAAGGAAGTCCTGCATGCTTCTTGGCTAAGAAGCAACTCTGGTTTTCCTCCCAAGTAAATAATTTCCTAATGATTTTATATGTTTTATTTTCAGATTTTTAAGGCGCTAAGGGCTGAGAAGTTCCCAGATGTGTTTGATGCCAGAGAAGTAAGCACTTGAAAATAATCATAATTTTATTTATATCAATGTTCTATTTCTTAGTATTGACTCATTATCATTACAGAAACTTCTTCTGCAGAAATTACTGTCACATGATCCCACAAAGCGACCTGATGCTTCTGAAATACTGGAAACTTTGAAGGGGTGGAAAAATGTAGTGAAAAAGGAACGAAGCACGTATTAGAGCCCTTCTAAAAAAGTATCCTACTTTGGATATTCACTTTTTCTGTAACGATCTAAAATCTTCTAGGGACTACTGATGGTATTTGCCTTCCATTTTAATTTTTCCCTTAATTTTTCACTACATTTTAGGAAGATTTGAATTTTTTTAACTTCAGAAACATTTATAGCCTTATTTTCCTGGTTTATCTCCTTACGTTAAACATAGGAATCTCTCAAATTTTTTCTATCTATTAGTGAATCAATCAATTAATAAATGTTTAGTAAGTATTCACTCTTTCTGGGCCAAAAAATATAAGACCTTTCCCTGTCTTAAATATCTAATCAGCTCATTAAAGAAATATGATATCCACAAAAAATAAGTGGTACACAACCATTTTGGAAAACAATTTGGTCAAATCTGGTTAAGCTGAAGGTTTATATACCCTCAAAGCCATCAATTCCATTCCCATGTGCATGCCTACAAGAATGTTCATAGAAAGTCTGTTTATAACAGCAAAAAAAAACAAAAAAAAATGTCCATCACAAGAAGAATGGATAAATAAATTGTATTTTCTCACACATTCTAATACTGTATACCAGTGAAAATGAATGAATGATAACCTAAATATAGTAACATGATTTATATCATAGGAACATAATGTTAAACAAACACAGCCGGTTACAGAAAGTATAGACCGAATGGTTCCTTCACATAAAGTTCCAGAGAAGGCTAAATGAAATAATTTTGTTTAGAAATGCAAACAAGTGTGACCAACAATAAGGGGAAAGAAAGGAATAAGAAATAGTAAATCCCATAGTGGTTCTCTGAGGAGGGACGGAAGTGGTGTGACCCAGGGGGTGAACTGCAAAGGTAACAACTCACCATTTTTTCTTAAACTGACTGTTGAGTTTACTACTGCTTACTGCCTGGTTGTTATTTTTTTGTATCTTAAATACATTTTGTATCTGTTAGAACACACACTTTAAAGATATAGCTGTGCTAGAAGGCAGGAGGTAAGCATAGAAAGTAGTCGATGGAGGGTTCGTGTGAGATCCCTTTCTACTAAGATATCATGGCGCAGGGCTTAGGCATGGCATTCCAGTGAGACTTCAAGTAGGGGCGGGATTTAACTGAGTAGAGAGGAATAGTATGGGCAGTGGTCGGGGCAAGAGGCGTGCCTTGAGTTCTGGAAGAGATACACCTGAGGAACACTGGATATACCCATTTATTTGCCTGAATTGCTGGAGGGAATACCAGAAGATCATTTGGGTGGTGTCCTGGAAGAACCTGAAAGTTGATTTAAACTTTAGAGCAACCAACTACCATTTTTAAAATTGTCATATAATTTTACAGTCTTTTTTTTAAAGATTTTATTTATTTATTTGACAGAGAGAGAGACCACAAGTAGGCAGAGAGGCAGGCAGAGAGAGAGAGAGGAGGAGGAAGCAGGCTCCCTGCGGAGCAGAGAGCCCGATGCGGGGCTCGATCCCAGGACCCTGGGATCATGACCTGAGCCGAAGGCAGAGGCTTTAACCCACTGAGCCACCCAGGCACCCCAATTTTACAATTTTTAAAATGAGCCAAATTGGGGCACCTGGGTGGCTCAGTGGGTTAAAGCCTCTGCCTTCGGCTCAGGTCATGATCCCAGGGTCCTGGGATCGAGCCCTGCATCGGGCTCTCTGCTCAGCAGACAGCCTGCTTTCCTTCCTCTCTCTCTGCCTGCCTCTCTGCATACTTGTGATATCTGTCGAATAAATAAATAAAATCTTTTTTAAAAATGAGCCAAATTTAGGCTAAGCAGAAAACTACAGAGAAAATGCTTTTATAAAGGCTTATGGCTATTTTTAAAAAATATTTTATTTATTTATTTGACAGAGATCACAAGTAGGCAGAGAGGCAGGCAGAGAGAGGGGGAAGCAGATTCTCCACTGAGCAGAGAGCCCGATGTGGGGCTGGATCCCAGGACCCTGGGATCATGACCTGAGCCGAAGGCAGACACTTAACTGACTGAGCCACTCAGATGCCCCAATATTGGCAATGTTCAAATGTTCGGCAAAAATCAATTATGTACATGAAGAGAGAGAGAAAGCAAATGGAGTGAAATGTTAATAGATGAACAACTGATAAATCTCAGAGGATATAGAAGTTATTAATGCACATAAGTGATTTAGCTTTTATGCGCGCGTGCGTGCGTGTGTGTGTGTGTGTGTGTGTATGGCCAGCTACATAATTTGTGGGACCCAGTGAAATAAAAACATGAGGACTTAGTTCAAAAAATCAAGCATGGGACACTTCTTGAACACGGAATTTTGTGCAGCTGCACCAGTTCCACATCCATGAGGTCAGACACATATGTGAACATAACACATATCTATGTACACACATATACGTGCACACACACGTATCTGAGATGAAATGTTTAGAAGTCTAAATACTAGCTTCTCCAAGACTCCATTATCCAGGACACTGACTAGAAACATAAACTCAACAATATCCATTCCCTACTTTGGTGTTCATCGTAACTTGAGGTTCCTGGCATGTTCATTTCTTATTATAGAATAATGAATGGTTCTAGTATAATTCATATTTATTTTAATAAATTTTTATGTTAAAACATACATCAAAACAGAGAATAGGGGGAGCATCTGGGTGGCTCAGCCGATTAAGCATTCAACTCCTCATTTTGGCTCAGGTCATGATCTCATAGTGGTGGATTGAGCCCCGAGTCAGGCTCTGCGCTCCCCTCAGCAGGTAGCCTGCTTCTCTCTCTCTCTTTCCCTCTGCCCCAACCCCTGCTCTCTCTCAAATAAATAAATAAAATCATTTAAAAAAGAAAGAAAAGAATAGCGAAACCCTGTGTACCCATCACCCAGTTTCAAAAACCGTCAATATTCCGCCTTTCTTGTTATATTTATCCCTTTCTTTTTTTAAAATTTCTTTTACTGTAGTATTCTAAAATGAATGTTAGGCATTATATAATTTCACTTGTAAATACGTAAAAGCATATCTCTGATACAAGATCTTTTGAATTTCAACAAAACCACGATAACATTTTCATTCAACAAAATTAATAAGATTTCTTTGATTGTCATACAATAATCTTAAATGTATTCAGTTTTCTTCACAAAAAAATTTTTTTTTACTGGTTGTTTAAATCAGGATCCATCACTGTTTCTGACTCTAACCCTTACCCCTGTTTTCAATTTTTTCCTCTTGCCATTTATTTGAGGAAGGAGGTGGATCACATATCCTGTAAAATTTCCTTCATTCAGGGTTTGACTGATAACATCCCATGGTGTCTAGTTAGAACTAGAAGATTGATTTGACTCTGGTTCAAATTTTTTTCCCCAAGAATGCTGCATCGGTGATGCTGGATACTTCCTTTGACATCACTTTGGGAGGAATATGTTTGGTTTTTCCATTTTTGGCAATCTGAAGATTGATCGGTGGGCTCCGGGGGTGTCATGTCCTATCAGGTTTCCTACCCATCTTCCACCTAACAGTTTTGGCAACCATTGATGATTGTTGTTTGGATCCATTATTTCATTAGGGGTTGCAAAACAGGGATTTTCGGATCCCATCAAACTTCTTTGTCATCTGTGATTCTTCTATAAAGAACTTAAGTGGGACAGATGGGATATTTATTTTTAGAATGAGTTGGTGCCCTGGCAACCTCCAAAGGTGACAAATGAGGTCTTTGTTTTCTGAGCAGGGGTGTGACCCAACCAGTTCTTTGAAACAGTGTGCTCAGAATGGGTTGAAGCAGGAAGAGACTATATTTGAAGGACCAGAATGCTGAGAGGCTATGCTGGCCTGGAAAAAATAGTGGGTTCAGAACCAAGAGGAGTTGGGAACTAATTGTGAGGATTAAGGAGAAGGTACGCAGCAGACATTACCTCCAGGTTTGCTTGAAGGCTGTGTGGCTGGATTAGGATGCCATGACAGGAAATAGAGGCCTCAATCACATTAACCTCTGAAGAGCCATACATACTTGAGAGCTATTTTGTCTCACACTTTTATCTATTACAGAGTTTTTTATTGGAATTTAAGCCAATAGCGAGGCCACTGCACGTTTGTCCGCACAGTGAGGTGAACACTTAAGGGAGGTAACATGGGAGCTCTCATATGGAGACGCTACCATGTTTGTGTTGCAGCCAGAATATTCAGGTAAAGATGTAGATAGAGCAGACTGTAGGAAACGCACGACAGGGACACGACCAAAAGGATGGAAACACATGCAGAATGAGGTGTATGTTGTCTGCAAGCAACCCCTGCAGCTCAACTTTGAATCTGGGGGATTTCCCAGGGAGATCATATAGAGGAAAGCAGACTGAGGGACAGAATATGGTGGACAATCCATTTAGATATTTACTCTTTATGTCGAAATGTCCACCCAGTCCGCAACGTCTGTGATTCTGTATCTGTAACTATGGCCTATCCCAAGCCAACATTTCCGCAGAAAGGTCTCAGATGGAGGGACTGCAGCTGATCCATGTACGGTGGCTTCACTAATGGTTTAAACTCTTGACTGAAAACTGTATAATAGGTAAAACTGTGAGGCAACGATCTCTCTCAAATATGTGTGGCTCTTCAGGGGTTAATTTGAGACCTGTATCAGTTTTCTATGACTGCTGTAACAAATTACCACAAACTTGGAGGCTGAGCACAACACATATTTATTCTCTGACAGTTTTGGAGGCCAGCAGTCTGAAATGAGTTTAACTGGGCTGAAGTCCGGGTGTTGGCAGGGCCATGCTCCTCTGGAGGCTCCCGCTTCGTGACCTACATTCACTGTGACTTGAATGAGCCCCCACCACACAGGCTGGCTGTGTTACTTGCATAAGGTTTTGCAGTCAGTGGCTTTCTACTATGGTTTCTACCTAATATTCCCTTCAAATATTTTTTTTAAATAAAATTCACTAAGATAAGATTCACATACCATACAGTTCACCCATTTAAACCATACAGTTCAATGTTGTCAGGTATGTTCAGAGTTTTGCAGCCATCACAATTTTAAAACATTTTTGTCACCCAAAAGAAAACCCATACCCATTAGCACTGATTCCTCATCTTCCCCCAAAGACTAATCTGTCACGGATATACTTTCCATCTCTATAGAATCGCCCACTCTGGACATTTCATTGATACGGGATCATACAATATTTGGTCTTTTGTACTTAGTATAATGTTTTCTAGGTTCATCCATGTCGTGGCATGGATCAGTATTTCATTCCTTTTTATTGCCAACTAATTATCCATTATATGGATAGATCACATTTTATTTATCTATTCATCAGTCGATGGACATTTGTGTTTTTTCCACTTTCCTGCTATTATGAACAATGCTACTGGGAATATTCACGGGCAAGTTTTACGTGGACTTATGTTTTCCTTTCTCTTGGGCGAATACCTGGGAGTGGAAATGCTGGGTCACATTGAAAAACCTCATAACTTTGTGTTCCCAGGTTATTGTCAGGACCAGATTCTGTGTTCCATCATCCCCGCTCACAATGAAACTTCTCCCTAGTACTGCTGCTGTTCAGTACCCCAGTATTATACGCACCAATCTGCCTTGCAGCTCAGTAATTCCTATGTGACTCTTTGTGAATTTCTGGAAAGCAGGGGCAGGGTCTCTCATTTTTGTATACTCCCAAGGCAGTGAGTGTACTGCCTTGCATAAAGCAGGAACTCCGTAAGTGTTTTTGAATTGGTGGGAAATAAAAGTATTAAGAATTTCATGTGCTTGATTCTACAAAATGTGTTTAATACTAAATAATGTTCACTTTCAAATTTCAACAATTAAATGGCAAATAACACTTAAAATAAAAGTGTTTAAGGCAAACCAATTTTGTATGTTAAAGTCTGTTTATTTTGAATTATAGAAGCTCTGGTATTTTGGATTTATATTAAGAAGATGAAACACTTTAGAAATTATAGGACTTTGAAAACAAACTTAGCACAATACAAACAAAAGTAAATGACATCATGACGTGTTAAAATTTAAGTTCCAAATTTCACATAAATTTCACTGAAGCAAATTCAAATTCACTAAAGCAAATTAAAAATTATTTTTAATAAAAAATTCTTTTTAATGATTTGCTTCTGTTGGTTTTCATTATTGTTTTTACAAAATCAACAAAGACATATTAATAAGAATAAATTTTTACTTATATTGAAAGCCTGTATTTTTCTTTGTCAATGGAAAAGAATGGAGGGGTATTTCCCACTCTCCAAGGTAGGCCCATTTCTAGCCTGTGACCTGGAAATGCAGACCACAACTCTGGTGGAGTCACAGATTCCATCAAGATTCCGTTCTCAGCCTAATTATGCATGAACATATTAAAAATATTCTTGGACACTAGGCAGGTGGGAGATTTTCTCCAGAGTCAGTAACAAGAAAAAAAGAAGTTTCCTGTCTGAAGCGGTCCACATGGCTTTGGGAATGTCTGCATGAATGTCAGGATATTGGCTGAAATGACAGGAAAGTATCTGACTGTAATTCCAAGGAAAGATGAACTCCTTTGTTATACCTATTAATTCAATTTTATTGTTTTTTAAGTGAAAAAGTAAATATTAAATAGTATTGTAAACTCTAGTATTATATATATATATATACATGTATATATATGTATTTATGTATATATATATATATATATATACATTCATAAAAATGATGACTCATTTTCTGAAGAATGGAGGCCTAGAAGTTAACTAGTGATTTGCAAGTCCTGCTGCATCGCAGAATCAAGCATAGTAATGCTCAGACCACACTGACCAATTACATCAGAATCTCTGGGGGTACCACACTGCATTTTCCTTTTTCAACTCCCTAAGCTAAACTTGAGAACAAATGAATTAGGTCATATTAGGTCAGACGCTGATACAAGTTGTATTATTGATTATCTTACCACAAATATAGGTTGGTTTTTGCTGTGTTTTTGAGTGTGTGGTTTTTAATAAGAGGAAGGAAGGTGATCTCTTGCTCAATGGTACTGAAAGGTGAGCTGTAAAATTGTACCCCAGAAGATGATAACAGTGCTCTACATTTAGCCTGTAGCGCTAGTTCTTATCCACAGGTGCTTATCAGACTCATTCTTAAAGCTTCAAAATAAATACAAATATCCAGAAATTATTGTAGACCAGCTGAATCAAAATCACTTGGAAAGCACCTGAGTTTGTGAACTTTAAAAAAAGTCCTATGATTTTTGATGTCACATTTTGGTTGAAGATCTTTAGAGGTGTGCCACATGGTATGTCCTTAGCTGTATTTGATTAAATTACAGGGAAGCAGATTTTAGAAAAATAACTTTAAAAATCACATAGAGCTACCCAGCAATGGAATGACCCATTTTAAGGCAGTCAGCTCTCTGTGTCTGGAAAAATAAAGGCAGAGGTTGGATTAACACCTGCTGGGAATGTTGTCCAAGGGCTCCCAAACTTAGTAAGTAGCTGGATCACCAGATATTTAAGGTTACTCCCAATTTTTATGTTTCGTTAGCCAAAACCTGCAATCGCTCACTTACGATGGATATTCACATTTTTATGAAAAGTCATGATTTTTCCAGAAGTATCATAATTATTTTGTTTCTAAACTTGGCTAGATTGAAGTAGCATTAATGGAATGTTGCCTCTGATATTAGTCTTACCAAGGGAAATATCCTTCCCTCCTCCTCATGTTTGCATGGAGGGATGGAACTTTTTCTTGCTCCTTGGGAGACAGAAGTGTGGGAACAAGCTCCATGAATCCTCATTCATTCCTCTCGACAGACAGGTCTCATCTGATGAGTGATCTGGGAGGCAGAAACCCAGCACGTGTGGCCCAGCCCCTGGTGTGTTCTCTCACCTTGAAAGCTGAATGGTCTCTGAATGCAAAGGTGGGCTCTATCTCTGGCAAGACAGAGGTCTGCAGTTGTGTCCAGGCAGAGAGATTTTAGGGAGCCTGATAGGAGAACAAGCCAACCTTGCTCTCTACTTCAGCTTCACTGATAATAAAGCTGACATTTTGATATCTCTCTGACTCCCATGTTTATTTCTCAATTTGTTCCAAAGTGAAGAGGGGAATAAGAGAGGTATTCTTAAGCCCCAGAAGCATCACAATCAAGTCATGAATTGTAACTACATGTGTTTATAACACTTGTGTTCTGAAATAGCAGTTATTTTTTTGAAGTCGATGAACAACTATAAAATACAAAGTACTTCCAAAGTTACAAAAAGAACACAACATATAAAAGGCCCTTTTTCTTTACTGGTATAATTTGGGAATTCTAACTGCTCAATTGTCTATTTTTAGGAAATAGTGACAAATTCCAAGTTTTTACTTTATTGAGAGTAGTCTTAGTCGTGATCTGCAGAAGTTGGTCCTGGGCAATTTGAAGAGAGGTCTTCTTCATCTGTGATTTATGTGAGAAAAATAAAAGATTAGTATGACTTAAATGGTAAACTATTACAGAAAATTATGTTAACATTACATGTTTTGTAGCTGTGTTTGCTACTTACTCAGCTAAACCAGGGAATGATACAATAAGAACCAATAAGTCTTAATGTCAAATAAAAAGTCCTTACATTCAAGTTAACAAAGTCAACTTGGGTGAATGTTTTAAAAGGGAAAGTATGTGGCTCTATAAGACATCTGGCCAGTTTTAAACTCCTTTCTTTCCTTAAAATAGAATAAAGTTTTAAAAAATGGAGTGGATTTTAAGATTCTGATTTTTATAGTTCAGGGACAATATCTAACTACACAAAAGCTAGGTTTTTTTTTTTTAATTTTTTATTTTGGGGGACGCCTGGGTGGCTCAGTTGGTTAAGGAGCTGCCTTCAGCTCAGGTCATGATCCCAGCGTCCTGGGATTGAGTCCCACATCGGGCTCCTTGCTCGGCAGGGAGCCTGCTTCTCCCTCTGCCTCTGCCTGCCACTCTGTCTGCCTGTGCTTGCTCCCTCTCTCTCTGACAAATAAATAAATAAATAAATCTTTAAAAATAAATAAATAAATAAATAAATAATTTGTTTTTTTATAAACATATAATGTAACCCCACCACCCTCTCCTGACACCCCTCCCCCCCACCCCCGTCAGTTTGTTTTAGGACATTAAGAGTCTCTTTTGGTTTGTCTCCCTCCCGATCCCATCTTGTTTCATTTATTCTACAAAAGCTAGTTTTAAATTTATTTATTTATTTATTTGAGAGAGAGAGAATGAGAGAGAGAGAGATTAAGAGAGAACATGAGAAGAGGGAGGGTAAGAGGGAGAAGCAGACTCCTGCTGATCAGGGAGCTGGATGTAGGGCTCGATCCCGGGGACTCCAGGATCAGGCCCCCAAAAAGCTAGTTTTAAATTTTTAAATAGGGGTGCCTGGGTGGCTCAGTCAGTTAAGCATCTGCCTTCAGCTCAGGTCATGATTCCAGGGTCCTGGAATTGAGTCCTGCATCAGGTTCCCTGCTCAGAGTCAAGCCTGCTTCTCCCTCTCCCTCTGCTGCTCCCCCTGCTTGTTCTCTCTTTCTCTCTCAAATAAATGAATAAAAATCTTTAAAAATTTTTAAATATCTCTCAAGTACTATAGCTGAAGAAAGACTCTTTATAAATAAAGCATGAAAACAAATCATCCCCAAGACTCAAAACTTCTTCCTTTTGAAATAGAAGACTGAAAAAATTCCCTTCTGCACATTTAGTTTCTGAAAAGTTAAAAGCATCTTTAATAAGGCCTCAATTAATGGGATGCATGGGTGACTGAGGCGGTTAAGTGTCTGCCTTTAGCTCAGGTCACGATCTCAGGGTGCAGGGACTGAGCCCTTAGTCAGGATCCCGGCTCAGGGAGAGACTGCTTCTTCTCCACCACTCCCATTCATGCTCTCTCTCTCAAATAGATTAAAAAAAAATAAGACCTCAA
This sequence comes from Taxidea taxus jeffersonii, assembly GCA_003697995.1. NCBI lineage: Eukaryota > Metazoa > Chordata > Mammalia > Carnivora > Mustelidae > Taxidea > Taxidea taxus. The sequence continues at coordinate 10,955 of RCUC01030561.1, forward strand.
TTATTTCTATATCCACTATTGCTTTAAGACACTGATCCCACACTGTCATTTGGATGGAATAAGAAATTTCCATTTTCAGGGCCGCCTGGGTGGCTCAGTTGTTAAGCATCTACCTTCAGCTCAGGTCATGATCCCATGGTCCTGGGATCGAGTCCCATGTAGGGCTCCGGGGAGTCCGCTTCTCCCTCTCCCCGCTGCTTGTGCTCTCTTGTACATGCTCTCTCAAATAAATAAAATTTTTAAAAAAGAATTTCCATTGTCTATGGGGAATGTGACTCTCTCTCTCTCTCTCACACACACACACACACACAAAATCAAAGTTAAAAAAAAAATCAAAGAACATTTGTGTTCAATATTTTGAAAAAGTGCCAAGTATCTTCTTACCTTCATAGGCTGTTCCACACCAAATACAATACAAATGTTCTTCTCTTAAATAACCAGTCAATATTTGTAATTTTTCCAGTACCTAGACACAGGACACAGGCACATTAATAGTTCAAACTGAACAGAATTTTGGTTTTCTGGTCTTTTGGATCCTGCCAAATTAGCCCAAGGTCATAAATCTTCTGCTACTCTCT
>RCUC01030654.1:0-21183 GCA_003697995.1 Taxidea taxus jeffersonii
GGCAGTTTGTGGTCAGTAGAGATTGTGGTGAAGTAATTCCTAAACTATTTTGAGTATATTGTAGTAAGTGAGTGAATAGATTGCTATTCAGGGGAGTCAGGATTTTATTGTTGGAGAAGGGAGGGATGACTATGGAACAGGGAAGGAGAGGAAGTACTTTTGGTGTTAGATTAGAATTAGAAGTAATCGTACATTAAGAATAGGTATGTAGGGACGCCTGGGTGGCTCAGTTGGTTAAGCAGCTGCCTTCGGCTCAGGTCATGATCCCAGCATCCTGGGATCGAGTCCCACATCGGGCTCCTTGCTTGGCAGGGAGCCTGCTTCTCCCTCTGCCTCTGCCTGCAACTCTGTCTGCCTGTACTCGCTCTCTCTCTCTCTCTCTCTCTCTAACAAATAAATAAATAAAATCTTAAAAAAAATAAATAAATTTATTAAAAAAAATAAAGAATAGGTATGTATTTCCTAGTTCTGTTCATTCCAAAGCCTGGAAGCATTGACACTCCAGTGGTAATGAGCTTGAAGGCTACCAGAACACTTTGGGGCTAGAGAAGGGAGAATATAAGGTAGGTCTGGAATGTCTTGTCATGCCAGTAAGGAAGTGTTTAAAACCTTGAGGTGATGTCAACAAGATATAGGAGCCATCTCGAAGGAACTCATATTGGTGAAGTTTGGGTCATCTGGAGCATCAAAAAGAATGGTGAAAGTCATAACTAGTAACATCAAATAAAAGATCAATGAGTCCATTGAGCTATTCAAATAATAGTAATAACAATAATAAAAAAATGTGGGGTGAGATGGGAAAGCTTTTCATAGAAAAATGCCACCAAAAAATGTAAAGGAAACAACAAAATTAGGACATGGGTCATTTTCCAGTCACCATTCAATAACTGAAACAAGTAAAGGTTCATCAGTGGGTGTTCAACCACTGGATAAAACCACTAGGGCATAGGATGTTCAAATAGTCTCAAAATATCACTGTATTATTAGAGTCTACTTATTAGAGGGAAAAAAAAGTACTTTTGTGTCAAGAGTGATCAGACTTATCATCTAAAATGAGACAGACTGACCATGTATGTCTTCTGATGCAAGAACAACAGAGGTCACCTCTGTAGTACTTTTCCCAAACATTTTTTTTTAAAGATTTTATTTATTTATTTGACAGACAGAGATCACAAGTCGGTAGAGATGCAGGCAGAGAGAGAGGGAGAAGCAGGCCCCCACCAGAGCAGAGAGCCCGATGCAGGACTTGATCCCAAGACTCAGGGATCATGATCCGAGCCGAAGGCAGAGGCTTTAAACCTCTGAGCCACCCAGGTGTCCTTTCCCAAACATTTAATTTGAACCTAATCATGAAGAGACAATAACGCTTGGAAAGAAATCCAAATTTGAGGGCCATTCTGCAAAATAACTCGCCTGTATGCTTAAAATTTATCACTATCATGGAAGACAGAAAAAGCTGTTATCCCAACTAAATGCAATGTGTGATTGTAGATGGGATCATTAATATTTTTAAAAAGTTGTAAAAGGCACTTGGGCGATAATTTAGGACCTCTGAATATGGACCCTAGATTAGATAACAGTACAGTATTGATGTGAAATTTCCTGACTGTGATGGTTATATTGTGTTTAGGTAGCACAACATTCATATTCCGTGGAAGTAAATGCAGAGGTACTGAGTTCTGAAGTTCTGTGATGCCTGCAGCATACTCCCAAGTGAAGAGAATGGAGGAAGAAAGCAAACAGGCAAGCACAAATATGATAAAACATTAGCCGAGTTTCCTAGATAAAGAGTATATAGATATGCATTGCATTATTTTCTTCACCTTTTCTATAGACTTGAGAATTTTTAGGAAAAGTATTTTGGGGGGAAGCAAGCTTAGGTCTACAAACAAATGCATAGGGCCCTGTTTGATGCCGTCCACTTCATCCAGCTGAGCTCGTAGTCAAGGCTTGATCAGAGTTGTTGCCTCAGAGAGGCACACTTTCTGGGAACAGAAAAAGGAAAAGGATTTGAACCTTCCAGGATTGCCAGGTGCCTCTGATAGACTCAGCTCACCTACCTGGGACCTGGTGGTGGGATGTGTCTCACCCTGGGCCCCTGAGCCCCAGCCTCTGCCTTGGAATGGCTATTTCTAAGGACATCTAAAATGCCTGAAACCTCTAAAACAAGTTCTCATAGATCAGCTCTCCAGAGGACTGCATTCCGGCAGGAATATTCCAGAATTCTAAGCTGGGATCCATGGCAGTGTGCCCTGAACCCAGCTGCTCCTCATAATCACCTGAGGGCTTGTTAAGCCGCCAATTTCTGGGCTTTACCCTCCATGTTCCTGACTCCCCGTCAGTCTGAAGGGTGCCTCAGAATCAGTATTTTTAAGAAAATGCCCAGTTACCTTGAAGATGGAAATGGGGGTTGAAATCTCAGGGCAGGTGACCTCTAAGGAGCTTTCCGACTCCAAGTGTATCTCTACCTAAAAATGGAGAATTAAAGTAAACACACTTAAGAAACTTCCTTGATCGATCTTGTCATCTGATGGCAAAAATATGTCTGACTGAAAAACCTGCCATGAAAATAATAGTCTGTGCACGGGAGCGGATTGAATAGTTGACCCACAGCATGGGTCTCGAAGTTGGAAAGGTCACTTTCAAATGTCACGGACACCGAGTGTCTGGGTCAGGAACGTGGTCTGGGTGACTTCTAGGTAGAGCCCGCCTCTGCCAGGCTGGCAGGTTCTCAGCAAGACCCAGCCCCTGTCGTCCCTGGCTTCTCAGAGCACAGTTTTTCTTTGCCATATGGGACAGAAACTGTCTCGGTCTAGAAATTCAGCAAAGTACTGAATATATCTGTGAAAATGAGCAGTCTGGAATCAGGGACGATTAGCACTCAAAGGAATGAGAGATTGCTGTTTTCCCTTCTCTGACCACTTTAGAGGTGGGAGAGCTGAGGTCTCTTTGTCAGGAGGCTGCAGTGCACTCCAGCCGGGGTCTTTCTAGCATCTCTCACGTTGGTCCAAAAATCCCCCTTTTTAGGCATATAGGAAGATAATAAAAGTCAAGCATTGGGTGAAATGGAAAATACTAAGAGGGCAATTTAGGCCAATTTCTCTATGGGAAAAATGTGCCTAATAAGTCGTGGAATTTTCCCCCCTTTATTTCTTCATTGGAGCTTTCTCCACAAATTAACGCTTTTAGTGTCTGCTTGCCCTTCAAAGACAACAATGTTTAAGACCTTGTGATAATGGCAGTGATTTCTTTTGCTATCAGATTTTGTCTGATTTGAGCATACTAAAAAAAATTTTTTTTTTTTAAGATTTTATTTATCCGACAGACAGAGATCACAAGTAGGCAGAGAGGCAGAGAGAGGAGGAGGCAGGCTGTCCGCAGAGCAGAGAGCCCGATGCGGGGCTTGATCCCACGACTCCGGGATCATGACCCGAGCCGAAGGCAGCGGCTTTAACCCACTGAGCCACCCAGGCGCCCCGAGCATACTAAAATTTTAAAGAAAGAAACAAACTCATCTGGAAAATCCTTTAAGATTGTTACTTTTTAAAAAATTTTTAATTTTATTTTTTAAATTTTTTATTTTTTTTAAAGATTTTATTTACTTATTTGACAGAGAGAGAGATCACAAGTAGGCAGAGAGGCAGAGAAAGAGGAGGAAGCAGGCTCCCCGCTGAGCAGAGAGCCCGATGTGGGGCTGGATCCCAGGACCCTGAGATCATAACCTGAGCCGAAGGCAGAGGCTTTAACCCACTGAGCCACCCAGGCGCCCCTAAGATTATTACTTTGTAACTCAATTTAAAAATGGTTATTTAGGGATGCTTGGGTGGCTCAGTCAGTTAAGCATCTGCCTTTGGCTCAGGTCATGACCCCAGGGTCCTGGGATTTAGTCCCACATCAGGCTCCCTTTGCCTGCCACTCCCCCTGCTTGTGCTGACGTGCTCTTTCTCTGACAAATAAATAAAATCTAAAAAAAAAACCACACGGATATTTAAAATTCAAGTTTTTATGTGCTAGGTACTGGGAATAGGGATATAGCAGTGAACAAACACTGAAAATCTACAAGCTCTTCCCTCTTGGAACGTATAATCTAGTAGATAAAATATTAGAGGTGAATCTAAGAGGCAAATTGTAGTTATTGTCTAAATACATATAATTTTAAATGTTAACCATCAAACACAATCATATTACATGAAAACAATGTTATATCTAATATGTTTTCTTGTTCTTAAACAAGACTGTGGAATTATAAGATACTAGATAAAATTATTGTGTATATTTGCATGTCTGTGTTGAATCTTTAAAAGCTAAAAACAGAAAAAAAGTGAACGTGTTTAAGTCTTAAGTGTCCTAGCGATTTAATTTCTCTTCAGTGGGGCTTCCAGAATTTAAATGGATTAAGTGTTTGCTTTGGGCCAAAGTGGTGGGGCAGTAGACACTTGTCCTTGGAGTTGGGGGGAGTCTACTCAGAATCATTTGGTTTCCAAGAATATAGATCCACTTGAGTATGTTCCAGAAAAGGGGTCTTCGTTATGAGAATCCAAAAGGAAAACACAATAAAATCTTTGGTAAAGGGCCCAACACAGCCACATTTCTCTAGGACCAGGATGGGAAACCCTAGAGCCATTAGAAAGAGGGCTTATCTCTGCAAGAGTCTGTCTCTCTCTCTTCTTCCTCTCTAGTGGCTTCATGGCTTTTCTCAGCACATCTACTCTCCCTTTCTCTCCTTGGCTTTCCTGTGTGGTTTCAGTTTCTCCTTTCTCCCAAATCTCACCTTGCACATAACCATAATGGCTAGCCCTGTGTCCATTCTCCTGGCTTTTCAATGGTAGTGCTACCACGACAGACAATGACCATTTCCCTTGGAGGCTCTTCATTTAAATTCTCAAGAGAGGAACTTTATTCTTTCGAGCTGGGCCCTACAAGGTGTAGCTGGTTTATGGATGGTTGCTGGCTGGTTTATGGATGGTCCCCTCATTGGGTCAGATGTCATTCCTGGTCCAATTAGTATATGTGCTGCTGAAGCGAGCACATTCCTGGTCCAGTTAGTCATGGCTAAAGTCAGATGGCATTGAAGTGACTGTTGAGGACTATCTTGGAGCCTGTGGAGGCCTGCTGGGAATAGGACTCCCAAAATGACAAATATGTTTGGAAAGCATTATTTGCAAAATGACAAATATGTTTGGAAAGCGGTTGTCCAAGGTCATTTTTGCTGGCTATAATGGGGGGGGGGTGTCTCTGGAACCAGAGGGAGCACACAGCTTTTCTTAAAGTTGGACGTGTTTATGCTCAAGATGAAACTGAATTCTGTCTAGGCAAGAGATGTGCTTATGTGTACAAAGCAAAGAACAACACAGTGACTCCTGGTGGCAAACTGAACAAAATCAGAGTAATCTGGGGAAGAGTAACTCGTGTTCATGGAAACAGTGGTATGGTTTGTGCCAAATTCCAAAGCAACCTTCCTCCTAAAGCCATTGGGCACAGGATCCGTGTAATGCTATACCCTTCAGGGATTTAAACTTAGTGAAAAGTAACTAAAGGTGTAGATTTGTTCTCTTGTATTTTTGTTAAAAAGAAAGAGAAATGACTGTTGAGGGCAGTGGCACTTGTAAATGAAGCAGATTCATCCAGAAGGCAGTGTTTGTGAATAGGCACTCTGAAACCGGTTTAGTACTGTGGTAGTGTTTCTTCTCACATCAGAATTTTGGGGACACCCATGGTTGTTTCTGAACCCCATAGGTGTTGTGACCTGGCCAAAGTCAGGGGTGGAGATTTGAGAAGCCAGAACTGGATCCAGGAACCCAGTCTTTTGTTGTTGTTGTTTTTAAATCTTAGTTGTCTGTGAACACAAATGAAAGCAAAACCATGAAGGGAGAGCTCCCTCCTTTGGATTCCCTGGCATCCCTGCTCTGGAATCCGTGTGTAACCCCAGATATCTGGGTTCAGGGTAAGCTTGGGCCAGAGTGAACTCTTGGGGGTGATTAAAAGAAAAAGTGCTCTATGTGGGTAATTTTCAGGCTGACTGTCATGGTGGAACATGAGTCTGGGAAGACTTGTTGGCAGATTTCTGTTTAGAATGGGATCATGATCTGGATCCATGAAGAGCAGATAGATTTAGTTTAATCCTTCTAGAGAAGAGGGCTGGGGCCATAGAAAAATTGAAGAGGCCCCAAATTAAGCCCAGGGTGTTCTTGTCAGAGAGAGGTTAGCCGAGAATTACATCTTTGAAGCCCAGGTGGGTTTATGAGGAGATGGAACATTGAGTATTTGAGGAAAACCAGGAAAGCCATTGAAAGCCTGCTGTGTTTTGATCAGGCGGAGTCACAGATGGCAGGTTTCATAAGTCCAGTAACTGACAAGGCCGGTGCTGGCTGTGCAGGTGGGTGAACAAGGAGTTAAGTGTATAGACTTTGGGGTCAGACAGAACCTTCTGGAACAGATATTCATTTTCTTCATCTGTAATATGCAGATAGTATCTAATTCTCAGGGTTGTTAGGGAGCTAATATTATGTTATCTGTAAACTAGAAATGTTCATTTTTACTATACCGTCCTTGTCATCAGAATATTTGTCCATGACCATTGATAAAACACATTACCATGCAATATTTCACTTGGCTTTTGCTATTTGCAACTGAATTTTCTGACCATAGCAATGAGCAGAAGTTAGGGCAGAGGGAAATCGCTTTCAGTACTTCCTTTGAAGTTACCTCTTTTTTTGGAATTCACTTTAATCCAAGCTCAAAGCTTCTGTGCTAGAGTTCAGGGCTGAAACCCCTGGGGAAGACAAGACTTGACTAAAAGTTCACATTAGAGTTCTGAATCTCTGATATATAATTTTTTCTTATGAGATATGTTTTTGGTGGGAAGGTTGGGGATGGAGGAGAGGAAGACATAAGCCTAAAGGAAACAAAGTGAATAAAAAGAAGTCAAGGGAACCATAACCAAGTCCCTACTTTGTTCTTAAGACTAGCTCAGCCTAAGAGTTTCTCAGAAGGTGCTCAGTTAGATTCTAGGACCTCTCTGAGGAATTTATAATGCAAACTCGTTCTGAGAAGTCCTGCAGCCAAGAAAATGCCCTCACTGCTGTTAGCCCAGCATTCCTGAGTTCATTGCCCACTGAGCTCCTTTTTATTTTTCTAAAGATTTTATTTATTTATTTGAGAGAGAGAGAGAGAGAGTACAAGCAGGGGTGAGGGGTAGAGGGAGAGGGAGAAGCAGGTTCTCCGTTGAGCAGGGAGCCCAACATGGGACTTGATCCCAGGATCCCGGGATCATGACCTGAGCGGGAGGCAGACGCTTAACTGACTTAGCCATGTGCCCCTCACAGAGCTCCTTTTTAGACAAAGATCCCATCAGCCTCATAAGAAACTAGGGAATTCTGCTCTACATCTAGTCAAGGAAGGGTACATCCAAACCTAACTTCTGTTTTCTCCCCTTGACTTATCTAGACACCTTAGAGAAGACTGGATTAGACAAAGAAGGTGATTATCTTCAAATGTGTGGAAGGCTGGCACTTCGGACAGTGGGATTTAGATTTGGCTCTGTATGGCTCCAAAGAACAGTGGCTAGATTCTCGGACAGCAGACTTGACTTCTGAATGTGAGGGAATTTTTTTAAATTGCCTTTTTTTTTTTTTTAAAGAGAATTTATTTTAAAGTAATCTCCACATGAAATGTGCAGGTCAAACAACCCCAGGATCAAGAGTCGTATGCTCTATTGACCAAGCCAGCCAGGTGCCTCCCCAAAATTTGCCTTATCTTTTTGAAAAAGCATTATAATCACATTGTACAAAATATAAAAGTGTTAATGCCAAGTAAGGATGTGAATCAGTAGAAATGGTTGCACATTGCTGGTGATATAACCTCTTGGGAAAGGTGATCATTTCTGTACTCCTTGGCCTAGCCCTCCACCTTGTAGGATTTACCCCAGAGAAATTGTTATACACGTGCATCAGGAGATGTACACAATGTTCTAGGAAGGAACATTGTGAGAGCATCAAAGTGGAAATGACCATGTCCACCAACAGGAGAGTGGATAAATAAATTATAGTATTTTCATAAAATGGAATAATATATAGTGATGGAAGTGAAAAACCTACAGATATATACAACAATATGGAAAATCTTAGAGACTTAATGTTGATATGAAAAGAGTAAGTTATAGAAGACTGCACAAAGCATGATGAAGTTTTTATAAACCCCAAATCAAGCCAAATGAGATAATATATTGCTTAAAGCTGTATCTGTATGGTAAAATTATTCTTAAAAGATAGTAAGAGACAGCATTGTTCATAATGGCCAAAAGAGAGAAACAGCCCAACACTCTTTCAGCTCTGATAAGTGATAAATATGGTATATCCTTTCAGCTGATAAGTGATAAAATATGGCACATCCATATGATGGAATATTATTTGGTAATAAAAGGAAGCAAAGTATTGATACATGCAGCAACATGGATGAATTTTGAAAACATTATGCCAAGTAGAGGAAGCCAGTTGCAGGGATGCCATTTGTTTGAAATTAATGAATAAATTCAGAGAGAGGGGAAGTAGATTGATGATTGCCTAAGGGCTCTTGGAGGGAATGGGGAGTGACTCTTAATGGGTCTCCTAGGGCTTTTTGGGGGAGTGATGAAAATGTTTTAAAATCAAGTCTAGGAATATACAAAAACCATTAAATTGCACACTTTAAGTGGGTGAATCGTATGGTGTGTGAATTATAGCTCAGTAAAGTTATAAAAAGTAGTAAGAGAATAATAGGCATGAAATTCAGGAAGGTGTTACTTGTGAGGAAAGAGGAAAGGTACATAAGAATGGGGTAGAGGAAGAGCCCACAGGCAGCCTTAATGGTGCTGAAAATGTTCTAGTGGCAAGGTAGGCTCTCTGGGGGGATTTGTCTGCATTTTTTATTTGAAAAAACTATACTACACCGCCTGCATATATGTTGCACATATTCTTCTGTAGATGTCAAACAATCCATAATAAACATCAGTAAAACTAGGTCTTACTTCCTTTGCTAGGTTGGAGGCAGCCACTATCGTCTGTTTCTTCTGTGTCCTTCCAGAAAATAGGTGTGTTTACAAACATGACACAGGGATACATCTCCAGAAGGGACCACATGCTCTTCACACTGCTCGCACATCGTTTCAGAGAAAAACCTTCTTGCCGAACTTTCGAAACCTGCATACAGAATGGCCTTTGTTGTGTGACTGGTTGGGAGGTGTTTAGTCCTACTGGGGAAGCTTGAATGTTCTGACTTCACACTGGCCCTGGTTAGCCTTGCAGCTGGCTCCTTTGTTGCGTTCAGGCCTGTGAAACAAAAAGCCACCTCATCTAGAGCGGTACCCCTCCATCATCCTGTATCCTCTACCCTCCATTACTTTACTTCCTAGCACAACCTGGCACAATAAATAGGCATTTGTCTTGCTGTTTGTCGTTCATCTCCCCCATTAGCAACCAAGCTCTATGACAGCAGAGACTTTGTTCCAGTAGAGCTGGATTGCAAAACTTTGTATGTATATAATGCTGCTCTGGGCAAGTCTAGTGGTTGGATGAATTTCTACAAGTGGAATTTCCAACTCCAAGGGTCCATACATTTTTGATTTGGAGAGATAATGCCAGCTTGGAGGGATCACTAATGATGAGCAAAACTGAACACAATGGAAGAGGCTGTTCCCTGACACTAGTCATGCCTATTCAGTCCCTGGGCTTGTGTCTGGCCATCAGGGTTGTGGCCGCTGTACCTTCTGCAAGTGGCAGACTGGGCTGTGTGACCCACCAGGTCCTCGCAGATTCAGAACATAATGGTAGATGCCATCCTGTTCTTGGCTAAATACCAGACATGTTTGCAACATGAAAATATAAACCTTAAAATGATCCATCTTAGCTCTTTTTTTTTTTTAGAAGTTTTTTAGATTTTTTGTTTATTCATTTGACAGAGATCACAAGTAGGCAGAGAGGCAGACAGAGAGAGAGGAAGAAGCAAGCTCCCCGCAGAGAGCCCGATGTGGGGCTCGATCCCAGGACCCCGAGACCATGACCTGAGCCGAAGGCAGTGGCTTAACCCACTGAGCCACCCAGGTGCCCCTTAGCTCTTATTTTTAAATGAAGAGCCATTTTAAAAATTCACATTATAGTGTTTTGGGGAGACAGGAGGAAGGGTTAGCTTTATATTTTTTGGAACTTTTTGAAGGTAGGTGGTATAAAACATTTTTAAAAATGTCACAGTTGTACCTTTTTAAAAAATGTGTGATCAATTATTTGAACTTAATTTACAGAAATTAGTTTTTATATAATGATTAGGGTGTGGGGGTGGGTCAAGAAATATTGTATAACTTATTTTTTTAAACTTTATTGGCTTCTTTTTTCCCCTTGTTGAGTCTAGTCAATAATCCACATTCTACAGCCACTCAAATGTCAAAATGTTTCAAAAACATTAAAAAAATCAAGAAATGAATAGAAGCGTCCTTGTTCTTTAAATTATTTCTGTGTTACCCTGAACTGTAAGTGAACCCTCCTTGCTTATAAAAGAAGCAGCTGTTCATGCAATTGAAACCATGGTTCATTACCAGCTGACCTCGGATTCAGGAGTAAAACTTCCTCTATTTTACTACGACTATTCAGACAGGGACTGGAGATAAACAATAATCAAAATCAGGATGGAACTTGACTGGGAAACCCTCTATGTTCTTTGGCAGAATTATAGCAGTTCTTGGATTGCCAGGAGTGAGGCAATGTGAAATGACCCTCAAGCATTCCCTTCTGAAATGCAGTGGGTCCAGGCTGCGAGCTCCAAGCAGACAAAGGCTGATTGTAATGACTTCTTAAGCATATACTTATAGAAACATTAATTATCACCAACCCTATTTTAAACATTTATAGAGAGTCGAGATGAAAGGGCCCTTTTATATCCATTTTTATAGTCCCCCTTACGAGAAAGTATGATTACAGAACGTTGGTATTTTTTTTTTTCCCTCTCCTTGGAATTCTTGTTTCTGGGTCTTATTCTTAAAATACTGAGTTTGGTTTGAGGCTTATGTGCTCACCATAGGAGACATGAGGAGATAGGAGGGAAAACCAGTGGGTAAGTGGATGGGATCATGAGAGGAGACACACTATGGGGTAGAAGGGGTGGATGCACGGAAATGACCCATTTTTGAAAGGTAGAATGTCAATCCTAGGCTGAAGTGGCTAAGGTCTAAAGCAGTGGTTCTCAAAAGTTAGAGCTCATCAGAGCTGGGGTAGGTCTTCTTTGACAATGAACCTTAAGGGGTCCCACCCCCAGGGAATTTGATTCAGGATATCTGAGTAGAGTGTTAACCAGCGCTCCTGCTGATTTGGGTGCAAGGGGCTTGTGACCACACTTGGAGAGGAAACTGGCTTGAAGGTTAATTGTTCCCAGCATGTTCCTCAGAAGACCTGCAGTCATGGGTCTACTCAGCCTACATTTATATACTCTCTGGTAGCCAACACTACTGCTTTCCTCCTCTATCTCCTCCATGGCATAGTTCATCATATGCTAAAAAGTTGGCTCCAAAAATGGTCTGCGGCAGGCTATGTGCAAGGGGTTCTTGGCTGAGGCCATCCATGAAGAATGCTTCGACCTCTTGAAGTCAGTCATAATTCTTTATAGCCATAAAAAAAAAAAAAAAGAAGAAGAAGGAGAAAAGGAAATTTCAGGCTGAACTATTCGCTGACAGGGAGCGGATATCCTTGGCTGTGGAAGGCTGGACTGAACATGGTTGGGTAACAGAAGGACTGGACTTGCCTGGCTGGGCTGGTAGGTCAGTGGGCACAGCATAGAGAGGGGAGCCTATAGAAAGAACCAGGCTGTTTGTCTGAAGAAGTCAGGAGGCTGCCCAAATGCCACTGAGCCTACAGAATGAGACTGGACTCTGCTCCGGTTTCCCAGTGCCCACTCTGTCCCCTCACCCTCCTCCTCCTCTACTCCCATCACCAGGCCAGGAGCACACACAGCTGTCGGGACTTCACCTTCTCATCCTCTGCTCTGGACACATGAACATGGATGACTGGACATCCCAAACAGGGTGTCAAGAGCCCAGGAATTAGCCATCCATTGAGTCTAGTCTCTCTTCTGTTCAGTTCCATAGTGTCTCAAAGGAGCCACTGGACCAAGGCCAGCAGACACTTGCTCTTCTCCTTCTTTCTGCCTCCAGCTTCCTGTTGCTGATGGGCGCTGTTCCACCAGATAGGAACCTGTGATCTTTACTCTGAAACAGGGTTCTTTCCTGAGATTGCCAAAGCCGGGGGGGCTCCAACTGAGGACGGAGAGAGGCGACTGTTATTTATTAGGTATCTACTGTGCGCCAGGTGTTTTGCATCTGTATTGCATTGGCTGGCCCCTAACAGTCACCCTGAAGGGTAAACAGCAGCATCTCTAGTTATAAGTGGGGACCCAGAGGCTGAGGATTGTATGGCTTGCCCAAGATTATACACATAGGGCTAGAATGTGTGAGGTAGAGAGAGGGCTTTATGCTTTCTCTTTCTTGTTGCTTTGATGACTCATCTAACTCTGAAGAATTTATTGTAGCTGCATTTTATGTCCATTTAGGAATCAATGTAGTGGAGAGATTAGGAATTGGGCTCTGGAGACTAGCTCCCTAGGGTTCTGCCACTCATTAGCTGTGTTCTGTTTCTCAGTATTCTTGGGATAATGATAATGATGATAATATACTACTTACCTCTTAGAGTTTCTCACCCTCCAAGAGGGGAATCCTAATACCGCTTAGCTCACCTCATAGGGTGTGAAGTCCAGGAGTGATATCTTTGGACAAATAATTTGTAAACGATGTTTCTCTGTCCTCATCTGTGTATCCAATACTTGTTACGAGCCTGTCAGGCTGATCAGTTATTATTACCACGTCTAAGGTTCTGTAGGGGAACATATTTTTTATCTATACCCCAAAGGTATTTATTGTCCAAGAATAATAAGAATAATATTACTTAATAGCTGTTCTGTACCAGGCATTTTATGTTTATTATCTCACTGGATTGGTATAAAGTTGTAATGAAGTGACTTAACAGCCTATTTCATACTTTATAAACCTCCTCAGGGAGGCCAAGTAGCTTGTTCTCCATCCAGGACAGACAGCTGTGGGTCAGTGCTAAAGCCAAGTCACACCCGGACTCTCATGCCAAAGCCATTGCTCTTAATTGCTGGTCAAGGAGAGGAATGTATTTATCTGTGAAAGATCACCCTCTAACTGAAGGTGGATGTGGAGCCATTGCTCCAGCTGGAATGATCGAAGAGGACTTTGTGGGGGCCCCTGGGTGGCTCAGTTGATTAAGCATCTGCCTTTGGCTCAGATCATGATCCCAGGGTTCTAGGATCAAGCCCTGCGTTGTAGGGCTCTCTGCTCATCAGGGAGCCTGCTTCTCTCTCTCCCTTTGCCCCTAACACACCCCCATGCTTGCTCACATGCTCTCTCTCGCTCTCAAATAAATAAAATCTTTTTTAAAAAAAGATGACTTTGGGGGCACCTGGGTGGCTCAGTGGGTTAAAGCCTCTGCCTTCGGCTCAGGTCATGATCTCGGGGTCCTGGGATCGAGCCCCACATCGGGCTCTCTGCTCAGCAGGGAGCCTGCTTCCCCCCCACCCCGCCTGCCTCTCTGCCTACTTGTGATCTCTGTCAAAAAAAAAAAAAAAAAAAAAAAGATGACTTTGTGGAGGGGCAGGATGTAGGAAGGTTCTGCAGACTGAGGAGAGAGGGAAGCAGTTCATGGTAGGAGGGGGAGTATCAGTGAGGAAGGTCAAGGACAAGGTGCCAGTACCTCCCCTGATCTTCCCCATACCTCCATGAAGGAGAAGAGACAGGGATGATCTTTTCCATTTTGAAACAAAGTAAGCTGAGAGAGGTTACGTGACTTGCTCACCATCATCCACTTACTGAGTGATAGAAATAGGTCCTTAGGCCCCTGGACTCCTTCCATTTTACAAGCAGCAGAGGAGCACAGAAGTTTTACGGGTAGAGTATGGGAGATGGGGCACAGACCCTCTTGTATGAGAATATGTGTCATTTTCATTATTTAAGAGCAGCATTCTTAACCTTTCCATGTGCCACAAGCTCCTTTGGCAGTCTGGTAACGTCTGTGGATCACTTTGTCAGTGATTTAAAAAAATTTTAATTATGGCAAATACACATAAGATAAAGTTTATCACCTTAACCATTTATAAGGGCACAGTACAGTGGCGTCATGTATGTTCACACTGCTGTGCAGCTATCCACAGAACTCTTTTTATCTTGCAAAACTGAAACTCTGTATACGTTAAACACTAACTCCCCAATCCCTCCTTTCCCAGCCCCTGATGACCACCATTCTACTTTCTATCTCTCTGAATTTGTCTACTCTAGGTATCTCATATAAATGGAAACATACAGTATTTGTCCTTTTGTGACTGTTTTTTCACTTGGCATAATGTCCTCAGGGTTCATCCATGATGTAGCGTGTGTCAGACATTGCTTCTTTTTCAAGGCTGAATAATATTTTGTTGTATGTATATACCACGTTGTGTTTATTCATCTGTCAGTGGACACTTGGGCTACCTCTACCTTTTGACTATTGCAAATAATGTGCCAAATAATGTTTTAAAATGCATGAAATTATATATGTGTGTGTGTGTGTGTATTAGATATAACGTGATCACAAAGGAAACCAATTATATCGATATAAAATCATCAGTGTATATTTTATTTTTTATTTTTATTTTTTTATCAGTGTATATTTTAAAAGCAAATTGTGACATAGAAATATATGAGCTCCTTTACTAATACAGTAAATAAGATATAAAGCATGGCCCGATAACTGCCTTAGTTTTGAAATGCTATGAATGTAAATAATATTTTGATATATGTGCAGTAACTAGAATATGATATGACAGTATCTGTGATTTTAGTTACAAAGTCCCAGGCTCTACCAACATTGATGGTCAAAGGAAATGCTAAATTGCAGTTAGAGATTTGTGAAAAGGAAGAAGTGATTATTTCCTGTACAGGTCCGGGAGCCCCTGGAATTCTCATAAGTCCTGGGAAGGGGGAGCAGCCTGGGGCCGAGAAGAGATCACAGCTTTTGGGGTTGGAAGAAAAGTTCTTTGGCCATCCTGGCCTGAGTGAGGGCTCCACTTCTTGGTTTGGGGCAGTCTTTCCCTGGCTTGGCTGAGCTCTGTGAAGTTGGCCAGGTTGTTTAGCCTCTCTGAGCATCAGTTTCCCCACTTGTGATTAGACACCAACATGCATCCCTCAGAAGTGGAGGCTTGCTATGAGTCTTGGAGCTCCTTTAAAAAGATGGATAAAAAGATGGATAAAACCAGGTGAGCATCTTGGTCCAGGTTTATCTAAATCTCAAAATCCTGTCCTCCATCCATAATGGATGACAGGATGGCAGGCTCTTTACACCCATGCTTTCCAGAACCTCATTTTCTTCCTGCCGGCCAAGGTAAACAACACAAGGCCAGACCCTGACTTTTCCTACCATCCTAGCCTTTTGGGAGCCAAGATTGGCATCTGTTTTCACAGACCCTAAATTGTCTAAAACTTTTACATACCAAGGGGTGGTCTGGCATTCTATCAGGGGTCATAAAAGACCATAGCCAGCAAAGATAGGGGATCAGCAGGGTTATCCTTGAACAATTAACTAGAAAAAGGAAGCCACAAAGGGAAGTTTATATGCAGGTGTCCAGGCATTCCAGCAATGTGCCCTAAGATAACCAAATCCCTGGCCAAGGATGATGGATGGGGATTCGCCAGATTTGTGGCTTGCTGCATTGGCTTGGCCTGTTTGATACTGAACATCTCTTAGTATGATATGTTTCCACAGTTTGTGAAATGGGATAAAGTTAGCGAGTTCACAAGATTGCGGACTGTTTGAGACTGTTGGTGAAAGTTGCTATCCACACTGAGCTGAGGTGTCCCTGGGAGGGAATGGGCTGACTCTGCACCCCAAGGCCTGCTTGCATGAGTTGATGTGCATAGCAGTTTGGTCCCTTGGTTGAGGGAGGAGGGTGCAGGGTTTCTTTGTCATTGTTATTTATCTCAGGAGTGCCTGGGGAAGGAGGAAGAACCGAGGAAGTGGTCACTGTTTTTGTCCCCCTGTCGTAGAGATAGCCCTCTGCCAGGGAGACTTTTTGAGACTGTGCCCAAGTGCTGTTGGTTCAGAGCCCAAGGAACAAAATGTCACACTGAGCAGGGAGAGGACAGGTTGCCCCCACCTCCCTTCCATTCTGCTGAGACTGAAAGGCATCTCTGCAGGTCCAAGGGGACCACTGCAGAGACCCTGCAGAGGGCAGCGGTGTAGTGGGGACAGGGCATGGTGCTTCACGGGGGCAGAAGACCATGAGCAGAGTCCTTTGGGAATTCTGAAAAATAAGTGTTGGGAGAAAGGGGACCTAAGGCCTAATTTGATGAGCAGATGGGGCTGGGAGCTAAGAGTCAACTATTAACTAACTCAACATTACCTCATTTGCACCATTTCTGCTTGGAGACTGGGGACATAATAAGTAAAGCCTCAGCCTCATTAAAAAAAAAAAAGAAAAAGAAAAAGAAGAAATTCCTCTTCTTTTTCTGAGTCTGGGGCATAATGAAGTATTACACACATAACTGCTTACTGGTAATGCTGTGATTGTTGAGGGCTTGCTCTTTCATCAGCTGTGTCAGAGAAAGGTTAACAGGGTCAGCTTGCTGCCTGTCAGCTGAGACTCAGGCAGGTTTCTCTGGTCTCAAAGCTCATACTGCCTATTCTAAGATAGCTCTTCCCTAGATTGGCCTTCGATAAGAAGAAAAGATCTTTAATAAAATAAACAGAACTACCGTATGCCCCAGAAATTTTACTCTTAGGTATATACCAAAAAGAACCAAAGACTGATGATCACACAACAATGTGTACACAAATGTTCATAACAACAGTGTTCACAATAGCCAGAATGTGGAAATAACTCATGTATCCACAAACTGATGAATGGATAAGCAAAATATGGTCTGTCCACACAATGGAATATTATTCAGCCATTAGAAGGAATGAGGTACTGATACATGATAGAATATGGATGAACTCTAGAAACATCATGCTCAATTAAAGAAGCCGGCCACAAAAGACCACACATTACATGATTCCAAATATGTGTTATGTCCAGAATAGACAAATCTATGGAGACAAAAAACAGGTTAGTGGCATAACACCCTCTAAGTCCATCCATATGATCACAAATGGCACAGTCTCACTCTTTTTATGGCTGTGTAATATTCCCATACATAAACCACATATTCCTTAACCATTTGTCTATTGATGAACTCATAGGTTGCTTTCATATCTTCACTATTGTAAGTAATGCTGTAAGAAACATGTAAGTGCATATATCTTTTCAAATTAGTGTTTTCATTTTCTTTGGGTAAATACCCACTAGTGGAATTATGGATCCTGTGCAAAAAAAAAAGCAAAATCAGACCTAGAAATACAGAGAACGAGCTGATGGTTGTCAGAGGGGAATAGGGTGGGAGGATGGGAAAAATGAGTGAAGAGGAGTGGGAGGTACATACTTTCAGTTATGGAATGAGTAAGTCATAGGAATAAAAGTATGGCATAAGGAATATAGTCGATGGTATTGTAGTAGTGTATGGTGACAGATAGTGGCTGCACTTGTGAGCATAGCATAATGCACAGACTTGTAGAATCACTGTGTTGTGTACTTGAAACTAATGTACCATTGTGCTACTAATGTAACAAATGTAATTGGGTTACTAATGTGACATTGCGTTAACTATAGTCCCCCCCACCCCCCGCCAAAAAAACCCAGATTAGTTATTGCCATTGGCTGGGAGGTGGCAGATGGGAAGTAACTGCTAATGGGTACAGGGTTTCTTTTGGGGCATGATGAAAATATTCCGGATTAGACAGCAGCATAGCTGCATGACACTGTGAGTGTACTAAATGCCATGGAATTGCACACTTTAAAATGGTTCAAGTGGTGAACTTTATGTTGTGTTTATTTTATCACAACGAAAAAGAGAAGAAAACAGCAAGGAGCAAATATTTCAATAGAAAATATTAAGCACATTTTAGGTGCTTTTTTCTCAACAGCCTATTTTCTCAATATTTAGTACAATAATATCTCCCCCATCTTGGAACTGGTTAGGCAACCTCACCTCAGCCGAGCGCCGGTGGGAATCAGGAAGAAAACATGGCTTGGAGGGCCTCCTTCAGTGCCTGTGAGTTGAAGAGCTGGAAGGCCAGCCGGAGCTAAGTCCATTTGTGCATTAGTGCATGCCTGGGTCACCAAGATTCTCAAGAGTTATCAAGACAAGTGTAATTCCACTCTGGGTCTCTAGAATACCAGTTTAGGCCTCTTGATTTGCTTTCTGCCTTGTTATGTTGCAAGTCACATGTTCCTTGATTCCTTCCTAGAACTTGGAAGATTTTAAAGGAGTTTTGGAGGGCAGACCCAGTTTCATTATATAAACTCACATTCTCCAGTGTGTCTGCTTAAGACATGACTCTGAACCTAAGACCATGTGTTGAAGGACAAGGGATCCACCGAACAGCCACAACATTAGATATGACCAGATAGGACGCTGGCCCTCAGGTTTTTCAACTGTGGCTATTATGAGAGTCAAATATGATAATGTGTGAAAAAGCATTTTATGAATGAAGATTTTCTGTGTAAATGTTAGCCACTAATTATTGTGTTGGCTGCAAGAATTCCTTGTGCTGGCTCAATGCTCATAATAGCAACTAACATATACTACACATATGCACCAGGGACTAGGCTGGCACTCCATACAACGTCCTTGTACACAGAGGAGGTCAGGTGTATTTTAGTCCCAACTAACAAGGGAAGCAGCTGAGGGACAGAGATGGTCAACAGCTTATCCACATCCAAGGCCCCCGGAGCCAGTATGTGATGGAGCCATGGTGTGATCCCAGCAGGCTGGCACAGTCTGCAGCACTGCCTCTTAGGTATGGTACATCTCATTCCTCGTCTAACGGCTGGGCATAAATCAAGCCTAACTGAGGGATGTAATTAACACTTTTGAAGTGAGTATCCTCGGATGAAATGATACCCACAACCACTGGCGTCAGTGAAAAGCTGGTTGTTAGCATCTCTTTAAAGACTCACAGCCGATGCCTTCCGTTTCAGTAGCTTAAAACCAACCATAGTGGGACTATTTATATGAGGGACATGAGCAAATGCTTCCAATCAGGGTTTTCTCCTTTTCTTCCTCCTCCTCCCCTCTCCCCCTAACCCCCTTCTTTTCCTCCTTCATTAGAGAGCCTGTTAACATTTACTAGTGTACTGCTGGCTGCAGTGTACTTCTTTTCTTTTTCCCTTCCCTTCCCTTCCCTTCTCTTTCCTCTCCTCTTCTCAACTCTCCTCTCCTCTCCTTTTTCAAGAGGAAGGCAGGGGAGGGGCAGAGGGGGAGAGAAAAATCTCAAGCAGTCTCCTCATCCAGTGTGGAGCCTGATGCTGGGATTGATCTTATGACCCTGAAACATGACCTGAGCCAGAATCAAGAGTCACATGCTACTGATGAGGCCACCCAGGCCCCCGGCAACATTTCTATTAGCAGATAGAATTACTAATCATATCTGACAATGATAATAAAAGCATTTTTCCTTTGTTTGCAAACTTGCAAGTGCAAAAGGACTCCTCTTGGTGAGTGTCAGTTTTAGAAGGATCGAAGGAAAATCCTAACAGAAAGAAACCAGAGGGCAGCCCCTGGATTTGTGCTTTTCCTGGGCTGCTGCTGTGATCTCTGAACCAGACACAGGACACCTAAGTTGTGTTGTCTCACCCTTCGAACAAGGTAGGTAGTTTGTGCTGTTCTTGTCTGAGTTTTAAGCCAGAGGAAACTGAGCCATAGAGAAGTAATCTGCTGGAGCCAGAAAGTGGCAGAGCCAGAATTGGAGTCCAGAACTCACCCTCTCAGCCACCAGGCTTTATGACGTCAGTATCTTCATTTTCACCATTTCCCTTAAGTACTACTGTCAAGGATCTTCTCCAATATCCTGGCAAAAACTTAAGGCTGTCGGAAAAGCCACTAAAGCCAAACCATGTCAGTGATTTGCTCACAGATTTAAAAAGCCCCCCTATTTTCAGTCTTGTCCTAAGACATCAGGGACCCCCGACCTAGCAGGTGCCAAGAGAGGAGCTGGCCCAGAGCAGGAGAAAAAATGGGACCAAGATCTCTTGGATAATAAATTCATCACCTATATTTTGAGCACATACTATGTGTTAGGCATCATTCATTTAGGGCACTGAGGATAAAGAAAAACCAAAGTGGTCAAGACGTTGCACTGAATGGAGCTTCTCCTCTACAAGAGCAATAACACATATTTACTGAGTCACGGATGTACTAAGCTAAGCACTTTGCTGAGCATCAATACTCACCATTTCACCTTGTCCTTGAAGCAGGATGCTGGGCTAAGAGCATGACCAGCCAGTAGCCTTGACAAGTTACTTGACCACTCTGTAGTCATTTCTCAGGTGTGTCAAATGGGGATAGCATTATAACTACTTTACCAGTTTGAGAATGAAATGAAATGATAATATGTTTAAAGGTGCTTAGCATAGTTTTTCATACATGATCAACCATTTGTGCTAGCTTTCATTGTTAATAACTTTATAAGATAAATACTATGATTAAAAATTTTTATTATTTCATACATTTTCTCAATGAATTTAAACTAAAAAAAAAAAAACAAAATAATTCACCCATTTCTTCAACCCCCTATCCTCCAGCTGTGGCAGTCACTAATCTGTTCTCTATATTTATGAGCTTTGTTTTTAAAATTTTATTTTATCTTTTAGATTCCACATATTAGTGAGGTTATACAGTATTTGCCTTTCTCTACCTGACTTATTTCACATAGCATGATATCCTCGAGGTCATCCATGTTGCCAGTGGCAAGATTTCATTCTTTTTTATGGCTGAGTAATATTGTATTCACGTATATATAGGAATCCACTCATCCATCAGTGGGCACTTAGGTTGTTTCCATATCTTGACTATCGTAAATAATGCTGCGATGAACATGGGGCTGCAGTTTATCTTTTTAAGTTAATGTTTTTATTTTCTTCAGATAAATACCTAGAAGTGGAAATGCTGGATTATATGATAGCTCCATTTTTAATTCCCTCTGTACTGTTTTCCATAGTGGCTGTACCACATTCCCACCA
>RCUC01030755.1:0-10398 GCA_003697995.1 Taxidea taxus jeffersonii
AGTGTTTTAATAGCTTTTTTAGACAGTTAGGGAAATTCTTTGGTATTACACCAAAAACTTGGCAAGTAGTAGTTCTTGAAGGTTAGTTGCCAGTGTGGATTCTGAAACTCTACTGAACTTTTAGTACCGTTATATTAAAATCTAATGGTCTGTTCTGCACCTTGAATGCATGTTCTTTTCCCATCATGTTGTAATATCATCTGTTAGTCATCTGAAAAGTATTGGTGTAACAAATTGTGTCGATCTTCCAAATGTTGACACATTTTGTTATTATAATATCAAAATGGTAGTATCATCATTGATGTTATCAGGAGAGGTGTTGTTTTTTTTTTAACAGTGTTATTAGTTCAGGTGTATAGCATAGTAATTTAATAATTCTTTACATTGCTCAGCACTCACTACCAGAAGTATAGTCTCCATATATCACCATACAGTGTTATTATGTTATTATTCACTGTAATTCCTGTGTTGTACAGAAAAGTCTTAAGTATTGGGAAGCTGCCAAACTCATGGTAGCAGATAGTTCTTAAAAAATTCTAGATTTTGCTTAAAAACTCAAATTTTGTCATGGACAACAAATACTATCTGTTGTTTGCCTTGAAGTAACAAGCTCACTATATATATTTTGGAGAATACGTTTGCCAAATACCCAAGTCTGAATAAATAAGCACAGTTTATCTTTTTTTTTTTTTTCTTAAAGGTTTTATTTATTTTACAGAGAAACACAGTGGGAGAGGGAACACAAGCAGAAGGAGAAGCAGGCTTCCTGCTGAGCAGGGAGCCCGATTTGGGGCTCAAACCCAGGACCCTGGGATCATGACTTGAGCTGAAGGCAGCTGCTTAAGGACTGAGCCACCTAGGTGTCCCAGCACAGTTTATCTTTAAAAAAAAAAAAAAGAAAAGAAAAGTGATCCATGAAAAAAAAAACTACTGTAGTTCAAACAACTGCATTAGTGGTTTTCTTTAGGGTCCCATCTCACTTCTGTTTGCAGCAGAAATGCTTTATCTGTACTTTCTTTGTCTTCACACAGTTAAAAAGATGTGGGGGCGCCTGGGTGGCTCAGTGGGTTAAGCCTCTGCCTTCGACTCAGGTTGTGATCCCAGGGTCCTGGGATCAAGCCCTGCGTCGGGTTCCCTGCCCAGCGGGGAGCCTGCTTCCTCCTCTCTCTCTGCCTGTCTCTCTGCCTACTTGTGATCTCTGTCTGTCAAATTTAAAAATATATATATTTAAAAAGATGTGTACTCATTGGTTGAGATTTAATAAAAATTTGTAATTTTATTGCTTCCTCATTGCCCCCTCCTCCTCTGTTAGAGTACATGATGGTGAAGAAAACTATGACTTAGAGTTTGGTGCCCCGCCTCGATACTGTTCTTAGGAGTCAGTACTATTATTCTTTTTTTTTTTTAAAGATTTTATTTATTTATTTGACAGCCAGAGATCACAAGTAGACAGAAGCAGGCAGAGAGAGTGGGGGAGACAGGCTCCTTGCCGAGCAGAGAGGCTGATGTGGGGCTGGATCCCAGGACCCCGAGATCATGACCTGAGCTGAAGGCAGAGGCTTAACCCACTGAACCACCCAGGCGCCCCAGCACTGTTACTCTTTACTACTTTTGTACTATTAGTGCAAATGTTAACACCAGAAGACAATATCTCTGTATTATGAAAATAATGTTTGAGCTTGCAGACTACCTGGAAGGGTCCACAGGGACCATACTTTGAGAACCATTGTCCCTGAGTTGTCTCAGAAGTGGGCTCTGCTTTTCCTTGTTTCATGTTTCCCAAGACCATTATTCTCTCAGAAGAGAATAGGCTTATTTTTCCTGACCCTGTTCCTAAACCTTGTTCTAGGAATGTGGAATCCCAATTATTACTGACTCAACTGCTTTATCTTGCTAATGGAGCAATTCAGTAATCCTAGCAACCAGAATATTTTTACATTTAATTCCTAATGGACAGTATAAAGTTAGGTTTTATTTGCTAAAGGCTTGAAAGAACTTATTTTATTTTTTTTTAATTTTTTTTAAAAGATTTTATTTATTTATTTGTTAGAGAGAGAGAGAGAGTGAGCACAGGCAGACAGAGAGGCAGGCAGAGGGAGAAGCAGGCTCCCTGCCGAGCAAGGAGCCCGATGTGGGACTTGATCCCAGGACGCCGGAATCATGACCTGAGCCGAAGGCAGCTGCTTAACCAACTGAGCCACCCAGGCGTCCCAAGAACTTTTTTTAAAAAAATATTTTATTTATTTGACAGAGAGAGATCACAAGTGGCAGGCAGACAGAAAGGGGGAAGCAGGCTCCCTGCTGAGCAGAGAGCCCAGTGTGGGGCTACATCCCAGGTCCCTGGGATCATGACCTGAGCCTAATGCAGACACTTAATTGGCCGAGCCACCCAGGAACCCCATATCATGATTCTTAACTTCAAATGTGATTCTTTAGGACATTCCCCATAGAAGCGTTATCTCCATACCAGGCTCAATAAATGTAGGTCTCAAATAATGGACTTTTCCCCTCTTACTTCCTACTTTGCTCCTTAGTTTATCTGTATAATGGAGTACATTGTCACTGTCTTAGAATTCTAAGGCTAACCTACATAATGTATTTTAAATGTCTAGCACATAGCAATTAGTAGATGTTCTGTGTTTTCCTTCCTCCCTGTACTCAGAACTTAGTCTTAGGTATACTATGTTAACCCTCTTTTATAAATTTCATGTATCTCAAACACTAGGCTGTTTTTTTTTCTCAGTTTATTTTAATTGAGGTAAAATTAGAAATATCACATTATATTAGTTTCAGATGTACAGTATAATAATTCAGTATTTCAGCAGTATACACTACAAAGTGATTGCTACAATAAGTCTGTTTACCATCCATCACCATATGATTGACCTCCTTTAGCCTACCTCCAACCCCCTTTCTTTCTAATAAACACCTATTCCCTGTATCTGTGAGTTTTGTTTTTCTAGATTCCACATAAAATTGAAATCCAGTGATATTTGTCTGTCTCTGTCTGACTTATTTTGCTTAGCATAATACCTCTAGTTCCATCCCTGTTGTTGCAAATGGCAAGATTTTTTTTTTTAAAGATTTTATTTATTTCTTTGACAGAGAGAGAGATCACAAGTAGGCAGAAAGGCAGGCAGAGAGAGAGGAGGAAGCAGGCTCCCCGCTGAGCAGAGAGCCCGATGTGGGGCTCGTACCCAGGACCCTGAGATCATGAACTGAGCCGAAAGCAGAGGATTAACCCACTGAGCCACCCAGGCGCCCCGATTTTGTTCTTTTTATGGCTGAGTAATACTCCATTGTGTATATACACCACATCTTCCTTATCCATTCATCTACTGATAGATTGTTTCCATATCTTGGCTATTGTAAATAATACTGCAGTGAACACAGGGATGCATATATCTTTTCAAATTTGTATTTTCATTTTCTTCAGATAAATACCCAGAATTGAAATAGCTGGATCATGTGGTAGTTCTATTTTTAGCTTTTTGAGGAGCCTCCATACTGGTATTCATAGAAGGTGCACCAATTTACGTTCCTACTATACACAAAGGCTCCCTTTTTTTCTATAACCTTTCCAACACTTCTTTCTTTCTTTTTTTTTTTTTTAAGATTTTATTTATTTATTTGACACAGAGAGAGCGAGAGAAGGAATATAAGCAGGGCAAGTTGGAGAGGGAGAAGCAGGCTTCCTGCTGAGCAGGGAGCCTGATGTGGGGCTCGATTCCAGAACCCTAGGATGATGACCTAAGCTGAAGGCAGATGATTAATGACTGGGCCACCCAGGCACCCCCACTTGTTAATTCTTGTTTTTGTTGTTAAGATTTTATTTATTAGAGCAAGCACAAGCAGAGGGAGAGGGACAAACAGACTCCGCACTGAGCGGGGAGCCCAATTTGGAGCTCAGTCCCAGGACCCCAAGAGCATGACCTGAGCCAAAGGCAGACTCTTAACCTACTGAGCCACCTAGGTGTCCTCTTGTGTTTTTGCTAATAGTCATTCTGACAGGTATGAGATGATACCTCATTGTGGTTTTAATTTGCATTTCCCTAATGATGAGTGACATTGAGCATCTTTTTATATACCTGTGCAATCTGTATGTCTTTGGAAAAATGTGTATTTAGATCCTCTGCCCATTTTGTTTTTTTTTAAGATTTTGTTTATTTGTCAGAGAGCACAAGCAGGGAGAGTGGCAGGCAGAGGCAGAGGGAGAAGCAGGCTCCCCGCTGAGCAAGGTGCGCAGGACCC
Source organism: Taxidea taxus jeffersonii (assembly GCA_003697995.1). Taxonomy (NCBI): domain Eukaryota; kingdom Metazoa; phylum Chordata; class Mammalia; order Carnivora; family Mustelidae; genus Taxidea; species Taxidea taxus. The sequence continues at coordinate 4,252 of RCUC01030755.1, forward strand.
AGGATCATGACCAAAGGCAGACGTTAACCGACTGAGCCACCTAGGCGTCCCTGCCCATTTTTTTAAAAAAAAGATTTATTTATTTGAGAGAGAGTGTACATGCTCATGCAGGGGGTAGAGGCAGATGGAGAGGGAGAAATGTATATATGTTTTTTTAGATTATATTTCTTTGAGAGAGAACACGTGTGTGCATGAGCTGTGCGGAGGGGCAGATGGAGAGGGAAAAGCAGGCTCTCCACTGAGCAGGGAGCTGGATGCAGGGCTGGATCCCAAGACCCTGGGATCCTGACCTGAGCCGAAGGCAGATGCTTAACGACTGAGTTACCCACATGCCTTGGGAGAGAGAAACTTTTTTTTTTTTAAGGTTTTTATTTATTTATTTGACAGAGATCACAAGTAGGCAGAGAGGCAGGCAGAGAGAGGAGGGGAAGCAGGCTCCCTGCTGAGCAGAGAGCCCGATGTGGGGTTCGATCCCAGGACCTTGGGATCATGACCTGAGCTGAAGGCAGAGGCTTTAACCCACTGAGCCACCCAGGTGCCCTGGGAGAGAGAATCTTTTTTTTTTTTTTAAAGATTTCATTTATTCATTTGATAGAGATCACAAGTAGGCAGAGAGAGACAGAGGAGAAAGCAGGCTGTCCACAGAGCAGAGAGCCCGATGTTGGGCTCGATCCCACGACCCTGGGATCATGACCCGAGCCGAAGGCAGCGGCTTTAACCCACTGAGCCACCCAGGCGCCCCGGGAGAGAGAATCTTAAGCAGACTCCACACTGAGCATGGAGCCCAACATGGGGCTCGATCCTATGACACCGAGATCACGACCTGAACCGAAACCAGGAGTCAGACACTTAACCTGCTGCACCACCCAGGTGCCCCTCCTTTGCCCATTTTTAATCAGATTTTTTCTTTCTTTATTATTGGGTTGCATGAGTTCTTTATGTATTTTGGATATTAGCCCCTACTGAATATATGATTTGCAAATATCTTGTCTCATTCAGAAGACTGCCTTTTGGGCACCTGGGTGGCTCAGTGGGTTAAGCCTTTGCCTTCAGCTCAGGTCATCTCAGGGTCCTGGGGTCGAGCCCCGCATTGGGCTCTCTGCTCAGCAGGGTGCCTGCTTCCCCTGTCCCCTTCTGCCTGCCTCTCTGCCTACTTGTGATCTCTGTCAAATAAATAAAATCTTAAATAAATAAATAAAATAAAAAAGGCTGCCTTTTAATTTTACTGATGGTTTCCTTCACTGTGCAGAAGCTTTTAATTTTTATTTATTTATTTAAAGATTTTATTTATTTATTTGACAGAGAGAGGGAACGAGCACAAGCGGGGGAGAGGGAAGCAGAGGGTGAGGGAGAAGCAGGCTCTCTGCCAAGCAGGGAGCCTGATGTGGGACTCTATCCTAGGATCCTGGAATCATGACCTGATCCGAAGGCAGAGGCTTAATCCACTGAGCCACCCAGGCACCCCTCTTTAGGGTTTTCTGTGTATAGAATTATGTCATCTGCAAATACTGACAATTTTGGATGCCTATTCCTTAATTGGATGCCTTTTATTTTCTTTTTCTTGCCTACTGCTGTGGCTAGGATTTTCAATACTGTGTTGAATAAACGTGGTGATGGTGGGCATTCTTGTCTTGTTCCTGTTAGAGGAGAAGCTTCCAGCTTTTCACTGTTCAGTATGTTTGCTGTGGGCTTGTCATGTATGGCCTTTATTATGTTGAGGTATGTTCTTTCTGCCTCCACTTTGTTTAGAGTTTTTGTTTTATTTTTTAAAGATTTATTTAGAGAGAGAGGGAGAGAGAACATCTGAGTGTGGGGAGGGGCAGAAGGATCACCATATACTGTGATATCGCCCCCAAATTAACTAAAGAATAAATTAATCAACTTCAAAGGTTTTTTTGTTTTGTTTTGTTTTTAAATTTATTTATTTGACAGGGAGAGAGAAAGATGGAAGATAAGCAGGGAGAGTGGGGGGGGTAGTGGGAGAGGGAGAAGCAGGCTTCCCACTGAGCAGGGAGCCCAATGTGGGGCTCCACCTCAGGACCCTGGGATCACAACCTGAACCGAAGGCAGACAGACGCCCGACGACTGGGCCACTCAGATGCCCCCAAAATGTTTTTGTTTTTTTTTTAAATGAAAGTAATACATTCACATAATAAAATAAAATAGAACCAAAATGTATGAAATGAAAAGTAAGTCTCCATTCATTTCCAGCTTCTAGGCCCATCTGTTATGGTGAACAATTTTAAGGGTATTCTCAGAAAAATATTTTCTAATATACTGGCTTAAATATGAATACATTTTTAAAAAAAGATTTTATTTATTTATTTGACACAGAGAAAGAGAAAGTGCAAGCAGAGAGGGAGAAGCAGGTTCCTCACTGAGCAAGGAGCCCTATTGGGGGGCTCCATCCAGGACCCCAGCCTCATGACCCGAGCGGAAGGCTGAAGCTTAACTGCCAAGCCACCCAGGCACCCCTATGAATACATTTTTAATTTATACTGAGATGTTCATCCTGCACTAGATGTTTGTATTTTTCCCTACTTAATTATACCTTGGAGATCTGTCCATATTGACACGGATCTACATTATTCTTTCGAATTGCTGCAGTTTTACCTTGTATGGATGAGCATTATTTGCTTAAGCAGTTCCTTATTTGTAGATATTTAGGTGGTTTTGTGTGGTAACAGTCAGTAGTTTGGTGAATAGCCTTTGCCCTTGAGTGGTAATATCTTCAGAATAACCTAGTGGTGGACTTGCTGGATGAAGGTGAATGTGTACTCAGACATTGATAGGTACTGCTCCGTACCCCTGCAAAACTACTGCTCCACCAGGTTGGACTCCCAGGACTGTACTGAGGACTTGTTTGCTCACAGTAAGGTTTGTTCTGTTCTTTTTAAATCAACCTTTTTACATCTGGTAGGTTAAAGATGATTTACATTTTTATTTGTATTTCTTTTATTATGAGTGAGGTTAAACATGTTCTGTAACTGTGATCTGCTTGTTCACAAACCCTTGCACATGGGTCTCTGCCTCATTTGAAGCCCGTACAAATCCGGCCTTTTGAAGCTGGTCCAGATTGATCTTCCTCTCCTTTAAAAAATATCTTCTGTGCTTCTTGGTTTACTTGGTTCTTTCCCATGCCCAAGGTTATGAAGAAAATTTTACTTAGGACTTCAAGTTCTTTGTGGTTTTCATTTTCTGTTCTTTAGTCCTGGTACATCTGGAGGGATGCTACAGGATATCACTCTTTTTCTCCCATATGGTTTGGGAGATACCTGAAATCATTTATCTCCTTTACCAATTTGAAATGACATCATTTTTTAAAAAGATTTTATTTATTTATTTGACAGATCACAAGTAGGCGGAGCGGCAGACAGCGAGAGAGGGGGAAGCAGGCTCCCCACTGAGCAGAGAGCCTGATGTGGGGCTCGATCCCAGGACCCTGAGATCATGACCCGAGCCGAAGGCAGAGGCTTAACCTACTGAGCCACCCAGGCACCCCGAAATGACATCATTGTTAATATAGTGAATTCCCATATATGGGTCTGCATGGTCTGTTTTGGAAGATAGTGCTATGTAATTAGGAAGCCTCTGACAACTATTTCATGCTTGAAATAAAGATAAGGTTTCATCTGTAGGAGTTTATATTTTGAGATAGTAAGAGTTTATTATCGTAAGGAATATGGCAGGGGGCACCTGGGTGGCGCAGTGGGTTAAGCATCCGACTCTTGGTTTCAGCTCGGGTCATGATCTCAGGGTCGTGAGATCATCGTGGAGGCTGCTTAAGACTCTCTCTCTCTCTCCTTCTGTCCTTCCTCACCCCCCAGAAAAGAGTACAGGCATATTGTAGAGATGGACTCTAGAATCTAATTATATTCTAGTGCACAGTAATATGTCATTTTATCTGTTAAAAATTAAAACCCTTTCATTTCATTTCACTCCTTTGTTCTAACACAGTGAAACAGACTGCTATTTAAGGAGGCATCAGGTTATATAATATATATTTTAAAGGCTTTGGTCCAAAATGTTTAAAACAGAATTTTGAGATGAATGATTGATGCAGTGTTAACTGTGTGGAAAAGTTTGCTATCCAGAATAATTCTTTGAAAGACTAAAATAGCTTTAGTATATAAACTATTTTAAATGATTTATATACAGCTAGAGTCACTTTTCTGATTTAAAAAGTATATGAAACCCCCACCAAGTACATGAAATCCCCACCAACTCCATCCACCTATTTAAAAAAATTAAAAAGCACATGAAAATGTAAATGTTATAATAAGTTTGTAAAATTTATATTTGGAAATGTAAAAGCTTCTCAGAATACTAGATACGTTAAAGAGGGAGGTTCATATTTTAAAAAAATCAACTAAGGCTGATAGCTGATGTCTTGAGAGATACAGTATTTTTGGTATCTTTCAGTATTTCCTTGGGTGGTTCTTCCTTCTTTGGCCCCCACTGGGTCTGGCAAGCATGCACTCTTGTCACATTCCTGTTTGGTAGTTGACAACTCTTAGGGCAAGTTATTAGAAACATAGGGTTGAAGGGATTTTTAGAGATAATTCAGTTTACCCTAAGACACAAAAAAGTAGGGGCGCCTGGGTGGCTCAGTCAGTTAAACATCTGACTCTTGATTTCTCCTCGAGTCTTTTTTTTTTTTTTTTAATCTTTTTGCTTTTTTTTTTTTTTTTTAATTTTTTTAAGATTTTATTTACTTATTTGCCAGAGAGAGAGCAGGAGCGAGCACAGGCAGACAGAGCGGCAGGCAGAGGCAGAGAGAGAAGCAGGCTCCCTGCCGAGCAGAGAGCCCGATGTGGGGCTCCATCCCAGGACTCTGAGATCATGACCTGAGCCGAAGGCAGAGGCTTTAACCAACTGAGCCATCCAGGTGCCCCATGGAAGTTGTAAACTTTAAAATTGTTCATCTTTATCTACAGAGTAGAAAGGAAAGAAACTTATTTAAATAGTTTTTTCTTTAGTTTTTTTTTTCTTTTTAAGGATTTTATTTATTTATTTGACACAGAGAGCACAGCAAGGGGAGTGGCAGGCAGAGGGGGAGGGAGAAACAGGCTTTCCACTGAGCGGGGAGCCCGATGTGGGGCTGGGTCCCAGGTCCCTGGGACCATGACCTGAGCTGAAGGCAGAGGCTTAACCCACTGAGCCAGTCAGGTGCTCCTTATTGTGGAAATTTTTAAACATAAAGTTGAAAGAATTTGATACTAACATCCCTACTGCCACCACTTAGATTCTCTACTACCATACCTTTTCATTTATCTATCCATCTGTTGGTCCTTTCACCCATGAAGCCACGTTAAGTGTGTACATGCTGAGTTTTAACGAATGCATGGAGCTCTGTAAACCAAACCGTCATCAACTTATAGAGCATTCCCATCATCCTGGAAAGTTCCTTTGCACCCCTTTCCACACAGTCCCTGCCCTGAATTAGACTCCTTAGTAGTTAAACCAATTTGTTCCCCAGCCAGGAATGCTTGAGAGTACCCCACACCCTTTCCCACACTGTGTGGTCAAAGTTTTTGATGTGAATAATGGTATGTGATAGTTTTAAGTTGCACTTCTCTTACTGTGAGTAAAAGTTAAGCATATGTTTGCTAGCCACTTGTATTTTCTGTGATTTCTTGCTTTATATTTTTGCCCATTTTTGTTGGGTTGCAGGTCTTAACATTCTTTATTTCATTTGAGTATGCATTTGTGTTAAAATATAAATTAATTTTGGGGCCCCCTGGGTAGCTCAGTCAATTGAGCATCCTACTCTTGATTTCAGCTCAGGTTATGATCCTGGGGTCATGCGATGGAGAGCCGTGTCTGGCTCTGTGCTGGGCATGGAGCTCGCTTGGGATTCTTTCTCTTCCTCTCTCTCTGGCCCCCCTCCTGCCCTACCCTGAGTACACACACTCTCTCTCTCTCAAAAAAATTAAAAATAAGGGACGCCTGGGTGGCTCAGTTGGTTAAGTGGCTGCCTTCGGCTCAGGTCATGATCCCAGCGTCCTGGGATCGAGTCCCACATCGGGCTCCTTGCTCGGCAGGGAGCCTGCTTCTCCCTCTGCCTCTGCCTGCCTCTCTGTCTGCCTGTGCTTGCCCCCGCTCTCTCTCTCTCTCTGACAAATAAATAAATAAATAAATAATCTT
>RCUC01030772.1:0-10514 GCA_003697995.1 Taxidea taxus jeffersonii
AGTGTTCTAGGCCTGCCGTAACAAAGCACCACTAACTGGGTGGCTTAAAAATGACAGAAATTTATTCTATCAGAGTTTGGGAGGCCCCAAATCGGAAATCAAGGTGTTGGATGGTTGTCCTCCCTCTGAAGCCTCTAGGGCAGTGTCCTTCCTTCCCCCCTCCAGTTCCCCTTTGCTTGTGGCAGCATCACTCCTATCTCTGCTTGTATTCACGTGACCATGTCCGCTCTGTGTCTGTGTCCAAATTTCCTCTTTATGTAGGGATATCAGTCATAACAGATTAAAGGCCACTTCATTCCAATAAAATTTCATCTAAACTAATTTCATCTGCAAGGACTCTATTTCCCAATAAGGTCACATCCTAAGACACTGAGGGTCAGGATTTCAGTATATGAATTTGGGGGCATACAACGCAACATTTAACACTGAGAGACAATATGGGGAGACTGAAACCAGAATTGGCAACAAATTACAGCCTCTTGGTCCATCTTCCCAATTTACAAATTCCTTATTGACCCCAAAGAATCTTCTCTGGTAGAATTTCAGACTCATTTAAGCAGTGAAATGCAAGTGTTAGGTGGAATACAAGATGCTCTACATAGAAGGAGTCACCATCCATAGAGGGTCTTCTACCAGCTGACAGTTGCCCACACCCCCATGTTGCCATTCTTACTTTTTGACACTTGGACTTCAGAGGAGAAAGGGAGAGGGATATGAGTGTGAGCATATGTGGGATAAGTTGGAGGGGGGCCAGTGGATGCTAAAGTCATGAAAATGTGTCAGCTGAGTGTTTTTGAATCAGGGACACCTGATATTCTATCACAGCACTAATTTGTCTTATTGGTGGGGAGTAGTAGACTGGAATTCAGGAATGAGGGTGATAACTGTGACAACAGCACTAACATCAACCACAAAAGTGGCCGCCATTACTCTGCTTCAACTAGATGTTAGGAATTTTGCTGAGCATTTCAAAGATGGCTCATGCCAGCCTTACAAGGACCCTACAAGAGAGGTATGTTTGCTGTCTCTGGTATGTTTGCTGTCTCTGGTCTAGGGAGGCTCAGTGAGAGGGTGAGTCGCTTGTCCTGGGTAAGGCAGTTGGGAAGGGGTGGAGCCCAGGCAGTGTGTGTCTGGAGACTAACTGGCAACCAGAGTTAACTCACTCTGATTCATGTATATCACGTAGGTGTAAGGCCACAGTAAGTGTGGTCATGAAGCAAAGGCAGTGCAATATGAAAACCTACTTTTCAATGGGACCCAGTCTTTTTCCTGACTCGTGGTTGCTGACTCCTCCTTAGGCCCCTATAAACTCTCGTCGTGAGCCTGGTTGCTCCCAGTCCAGCACTCTGAGAGGGACTGCTAGGAAAACACACAAGGCCATCCCGGGTGAGACTTTCCAGAACAGTAGTTCTTGATGCTTTGCATCATTGATCCTTCTGAGGATATCAGGAAGGTCACAGTGTTTCCTCTCAGAAAAAAGCATATATTTTTGCACATGATATCAAGGGGTCCCAGAACCCTCTTAGGATTAGCCACAGCCTACAAGAGCCCATGAGTCAAAGCTTGATTTAGAAGCTCCTGAATTAAAATACTGGGGAAAACAGCATGGACTAAGACCCACTCCACTATCTTGGCAATTTAAGAAATTTAAAAAAAAATGTAGTTTAGTAATGCTCCATATTCAATCTCTCCTTCCCCTTCTTCTGTGAGGACAAAACAGACAAAACAAGCCTTCATCTTGTTCTTAGAGGAAAGGGTGTCCCGTCAGAGTGACTGTGAGGAGATCAGAGAGCATTCTGTGGCACTGATTAAGGCCATCACAGCTTCATGGAGGGACAACTTGGGACCATGCTCCTTCCTTCTAGGCGTCTCACAGAGCAATCACCAGGACTAGAGGAGATTTTTTTATAGATATCTAGGTATAAGGTAAAGATCTATGGGTCTTGGGGATAGAGTGTAAAGACAGGAAGTCATGGAGATTGAATGGAATATCCAGGGGGTAGAAAAGGATTCTCAGAGGCAGGGGTAGATTAATGAATGCCATCTCCAATATCTCCCTGGCAATGGCAGAAATGAGTGGCCTGAGGTCCCACCACGTTACCAAAGTTTGTCCAGGAATGACCAAGCTCCTGAAGACTGACCAGAGCTGACTTGAGCTGGTGGGTGTACACGCAGTGCAAGGCCCATATGCCTGAATTCTGGCAGCAAAGAGAGGTGGGCCCCGCACCAGGGACCTGCTCAGGATGAGCCTGGCAGCGGGAGGCCTGAGGACCAAGGCCCCACTGGAGCCTGAGGGTCAGCTCTGGGAAGCAGGGGTGTTCACTGGATTCTGAGAGTAACTAATTCTCCAGGGAAGCTCCTGATCCTGTTTGATAAGGGATACTCTTTTTACTCTGCATGCAGAGACAGAAAAGGAGCTGACTGCACTGAGGCCTCAGATCCATACAGAAGTCAGCAGTCCTGGGAACACGCTGGCCTGGAGGCAAAAAGCTGTAGAGGAGAGTGCAATTTTGGTACCGGGGAGAAACATGAGGGGCCCAGTGTTTGGGGCAGCTCTTTTCTTATCACAAAGACAAGATGCCCCAGATCTCACATGGTCTGGGTGTGGAGGGAAGAGGCTTTGCCATCCCCAGTGGGCCTGGGGTGAGGTCTGCAGCATTGTCACCAAGGGCAAATAGAGAGTGGAGCCTGGTCCCTCTGTCTTTTCTGCTGAAGTCCTTAATAACATCTGATGCTTTGAGTCCCTATTCTGGGGATGAGTTTTGGTAAAAGGTAAATTATAATTGAGATGATAATGAAGAATTAGAAACACCAAGACCAACAACGTTGAAAGGATTTGCTCCGTTATCTTTCTATCCCACTGATTGCTGTCTCTGACTGTTCATCCCCCACATTGCTTCATCTTTTCCCACAGACTCCTCCTCACATCTGATTTCATAAATGTGTGTGTGTTGGGGGTGGGGAAAGTTCACTGTCCAAACTATTACAGGAGGCTCAGCCTGCACGGTTCCCCACATGCCTTCTGAGCCCTCGACAGAATGCCCAGGAGAGGGAGTTCTGGTCTTTAAAACATGTGTAAAACCCAGCACCAGCCATCCTGGGAATCCAGACTTCTCACCCGAGAACCTCCCTTTACTTCCTGACATTGCTTAACCGGGCAGAAAGTTCTTGCCTTTTAAATTCAGAAATACTTGCAGCTTACATTTTATGTGACTTATAGAAATGAGAGAGTACTTCACATTTTTATTTAAATAGTGAAATTTCCTTTCTTTTTTTTTAAGATTTTATTTATTTATTAGGTAGAGAGAGAGAGAGCGAGCACAGGCAGACAGAGAGGCAGGCAGAGGCAGAGGGAGAAGCAGGCTCCCTGCCGAGCAAGGAGCCGGATGTGTGACTCGATCCCAGGACGCTGGGATCATGACCTGAGCCGAAGGCAGCCACTTACCTTTCTTTCAAAACTTTTTTTTTTTTTCCAGTTTAAAATCCCCAAACACTTTTTTGATGATTCGTCAACAACTGCAGTTAGGGCAAAGACAGTGGTCGTCAGAGTTTCCAGAGGCACCAGTCCCGGGGGTCAGCATCACACGGACAGTGAAAATACCTGCCCCTGGCTCTTAGAAGTCATCTTTCCTCTTCTTTCTTCCTACTCAACAACCTGTTAATGTTCTTCAGAGTGACTTTCTGGAAATGTGCCAGTGCACAGCACCACCGGCCTCCGTGTTTTCTCTTTCTCCCCAAACAACAGGATCACCTACTATCTGCACATGCTGGCCTACGCAGGCAGAGCACTTTCTGTGTCTTGGTGTATCTTCACAGATGTTATCCCATTGAATTCAAGGGAGTCAAAGTAGTGATTACCACCTCAAAGTAGACTTGTTACCCGTTTTATGTAATAAATTCCAACAATACTGAGAAATTCTTTAGTGTCTGAAAGATTGTAGTCAACCGTTTGGGGAAAAGGGGTGGGAATTTCATCCCTTCTTTAGTGATCGCAGACAGTGGTTTTCACGGGTTGGCCAGTGGTGTCTCTGTTAGGATATCATTCTTGTCCTGCTACAGTTTGAGAGGGTAGTTAGCTCATTTGGGATGAATTTTCTGTGTTTGTATGGAATGTAGTGTGTGCGTGTGTGTGTGTGTGTGTGTGTACACACATGACTTTGGTACATGCCATTTTTAGGGCCGTATTCAGAGATTAAAAGAAGGGATGCCTTAGTGGCTCAGTCGGTTGAGCATCTGATTCTTGGTTTTGGCTCAGGTCATGATCTCAGGGTCACAGGATCCAGCCCCTGCCGTGGGCTCCGCACGGGGCATGGAGCCTGTTTGATTCTCTCTCTCCCTCTGCCCCATGCTCTCTCTCTCTCTCAAAAAAAGAAAGAGATTAAAAGAAAGGATGATGGGATGATGTTCTTTGTCTTCTTCCTTCTACCTGGAAGGCACCTGGGTCTGGTGGACACACACTGTAGATGCACAGGTGCTTGTGGGTGTGTGTCTACATTTTAGCACACCCCTCTCCCATCCATAGAAGTAACAGTAAAACAGTAAAGAATGCACCTGATGAAAGCCTGGTAGTGCCAGATAAGAAGGGTCTAGAACCTGCCTTGCTGCAGTGTCAGGTATAATCCTGCTCCCACCCAGAGAGACGTAAAATCAGCTGGCTGTGTTCTGTGCTCCAACCTGCTTTCTGTTTGCTTAGTAAGCCAGCTGTACACCAAGCAGCAGGGCTCCCAATGCTACATGTGTTGCCTCCATGCGTCTGTTTTAATCCACTTAGTAGTCTTCTCTAACACACACACACAAAGCCGGCTCACCCCACTGCTGTTCGTTGTTGTTTTCACGGTATCATTTGAGAAACAGACCTACTTACTGTATATCTCCTGTCTCTGTGCTTCCATATCTCTTCCTTAAATTTTTTTTTTTTTACTTTTCAGAATTTAAATATTATGATTATAAAAGTTTAAAAATACTGGGCATTGAAGCTGAACTAATTTATAAAATCACCAAGGGCTATTAACAACTGTCAAGGGCTACAATCAACTGTCACATACATGAACCTCTGCTAATAGATGGCATGGTCTGAGAGAATCTGGAGCTGGCCATCTGCCTTGGATGTGTGCTCACTTGAGACATCTCCCTGTCTAACCCTCTCCATGGATGAGGTACAACATTCAGGCAGAGCTCCGATAGGTAAATGGACAGCCTTGGGAGTTTTCTTTTTATGTACGTATGAATGTATGTATTTGAAGTAGGCTCCGTGCCCAAGGGTGGAGCCCAACACAGCACTTGAACTCATGACCCTTAGACCAAGACCTGAGCTGAGACCAAGAGTCAGATGCTGCACCAGCTGTGCCACCCAGGGCCCTGCCTTGGGAATTTTAATTTTTTTCTATCTCCTCTCAGTTCCCTCTCCTTCATGCACCTGTATCTACCCTAAGTACTGTACCTGTTGAAATCCTCTGCATCCCCTAGGACTGAACTTAAATGCTATGTGTTTTCATTCTGCTGTTGCTGATATTATACACAAATATAAATCACACCCTTGTCTGTGTGCCTTCATGTTCTGCACTTCTTTCTAGTACATTCTACTAGACAAGAATTGTACACACCCATTCCTGATCATCCTACCAGAAAGAATGTTCACTAAGGGCAGAGAGACATCTTTGTGCCCCTCCCCTGCCAAGCTCCACTACCAGCACCAAAGGTGTGGACAGAGGAAATATGGGGAAAATCAGATTCTGCATTTTTAAATTCTACTCACTTGTAAAGATATTTTTCCCCATGAAGCTCTCCTTAATCCCCTCAAAATGACAGTTCTATCCTTCTCTGGATGGCCCATCTGTAACACACATTTTAGTATTCCCAATCTTGCATTAATATTAGTAAGCTCTACATTCTTCCTTGTTATCTCCTCTTCCAAAACCTAAGCTCTTTCATTCATGAGGGTAAAGCCTATGGATGATGTATTTATATCCTTCATATCTTGTATTCCTGTATCTATTAGAGCACAAATGCATAATTATGGAAGGGGAACATTTTTATGATTTTAAAATATATCAAAGTTACAAAATATAACCAAATTTATAAATCAAATATATTTGACTAAATATAACCAAATTACCAAATATCTTTCTTTTATTGGGGGAAAGATGGATCAGTATTAGTTCACATTGGTCCTCAGCTCTTGGTTTTCCTTAATAGCTCATCAATTTATTATTTTTTAATTACCATTTCAACTCTGGACTTAGATGTTCTAACAATTTGTCTTCAGATTCTTGCAAATTGGTTCTTCCAGAGTATGAATTTAGAAGTCAAATTTATATACTGGACATCTATAAAACATATTTTAAAGCAACCCTATTTCAGAACTGCAATTTTTTGATGATATAAAAGTATAGCAAATAAATGAATTCTGGAACACTGAAAAGAAATTTTTAAAAAGTATATCGAATAAATAGCTTGATATTGTCATTGTTATGTTGGAAATAATAGACTAACTAGCATAAATTCTTACTGAAATAGGACAGAGACCAGTCTTTGTGCAGCCAACTTAAATATCATACACACACACACACACACACCACTGAGTTTCAAGTTTAAATTCAATCCCCCTAATAAGTGATATGGTAGAGACCCTTTCCAGTCTATCCATAGTACAATTAAAATAAAAAAGAGAAAGGCTGATCAAAGCCTTGTCAGGGTGAAATCAGAATTTTTCCAACAGAAAATTACATACATGGATAAAGATGTAAGTCATTCACTATAAACTAGATGAACACCCATTTGTTAAAAAGCATTACTCAGTGAAAGTTGGCTCATTTTATGCCATTTCTTTGATGGTTCAGTTACCAAAGTACAAAAATAATTTCATTATATGTTGCTCTCCCTCTAAAATGGGTCAGCAACATGGACCCTAGGCATGGTGTTACACATGGCCGTCTCATAGTTGTGTGTCTTTGGTAATGAGGTTTCTGGTTGCTTAGTTTCATAAAGATCTTTAAAAGGAAACCTCTGGCCAAGACAGCTTGCTAATAATAAAATGCTTGGAAACAGACCTCTGGAAAGAGCACATATGAGACCATGCATCAGGCTCTTCTGCAATAAAATCAACAGAGTAGGGATGTGGGTGCTAAAGGCAGAGGCCCACTCACTTGTTGGGCTGCCCAGAGCCTGTACCCAAGGCCATGGGAACCAAAGGTGGAGGAACATGTGGCCCCAAACATGGGGGCACATGGTCAGGCTATTACAACTGGCTGGATTTCTGCCCTCATCTTCAGTAGTGTTCCCAGGAGAGCAAAACCTCAACCTCAGCCGGAGTGAACCAACGTTTTGTTTTGTTTCTGAACAAGTGGTATGGAGACAATGGCAAATTGAGGCACAGAAAGACCTATTTAGGTAAAACAAAGCATTCTTCTTCCTTACTTTTGACCGTGAGGTACATGGACTTGCTGACGTCCGCGCCCACATCGTTGCTGACCTTGCACAGGTAGTAGCCGCTGTCTTCTTCCACGACATGCTTGATCAACAAGGACCCGTTGCTCAGGACCTGAATTCGGCCATTGAGGGCAATGGGTTGGAACTGGGGAACCCCAGCACCTGGAGGAGAAGAGAAAGGATGTAAAATGATGCAATGAGAGCAAATATGGGGGGACAATGAGCTCAAATTCACCCAGACGAGTAATGAGAAGGGAGGGGAATTTACATCCAGAGCGCAGTCATGGGATCCACCATTTTTTTTCCCCCAATGTGGACATTCCTATTTGGAGAGAAACACATTTACTTCAAGTGACATTATTTCAAACTCTGGGATAAAGAGTAAGAGACCTACAGGTCATTTCTACACACACACACACACACACACACACACACACACACACACACCGAACTTGATGAGTGTTAAGTAGCTGATAACTTATTCAAAGACATTGCCATGCAATGAGCACAGTGGTTGTCTCTCCTGAGACTGAATAGAAGCCTTGTGTCCCCAGGGCATTCATCCGCAGGTAGACAAGGGATTAACCTGCTACATTGCTTCCCCCTGTGTGAGGGGCATTGGTTGGAACTAGGAGGGTATGATCCAAGCTTTGAAGGGCTGACAGAGCTTCTCTTTTTGTGGCCTGAGTCTGTGGATTTGGGGAGAGGACGCAGGGGTGAGGACTAATTGCATTCCTGGAGAAAGCCCACAGCATGAGCCATGCACATGATCTAGAGAGGGCCTGCTGGTCTCTGGGGCCCCAGATCCTGTGTGGGAGCTGGTGCACCATCACCATACTCCTCGCGCAGGAAACTTCAGGCTTTATATCCAGGGATGCAGAAGGAAGATGCTTCCTCCTCTTGTCTCTGCGCCAAACTGATCACCTACCTATTGTCAGTGACAGGGACTGTGGCTGTGCCTTCCCTTCCTTCATTTCTACACCAAGTGTCTCAGCCCCACCAAAGGGAGGAGGGAAATCTGTACTGTATCAAGGGGACACTTCAGACTGAATAAGAAGGACAAGCAGAAGCCCTACAACAGGTGGTTTCTGTTAAACAGAACTGCTACAGAGGACATATGAAAACTTGAACTTAAAAAAATAGAGTTCCACTACGGCTAAGGATGGAGGAAGACACGAAAGAATGTCACTTTCGTTCTAACAACAAAAAAGAGAGGCTGTTAATCTACAAAATCATTCTTCTCTGAGTAATTCAGAAGGGCACAGGTGACTAGGTAAACTCAGTTGCAGAGAGTTAAAAGCCCGGCAAGGACGTGTGGGTCTATAAAGAACTGCGTCTTTGGCAAAGGGTGGGAGGCCAAGGACCTCAGCATGAAAGCAGACAGGAAATAAAGAACTGGAAATAAGTGCGACCCACCACGATCTCGACTTCTCTTTCATGCACCAGGGCCAGAATTCAATAAAATATGGAGACACATGAAAAAGCAAGAAAAAAGAACGAGAGAGAAAAGTATCAACTGAATTCGGCATGGAGCTCTCTCAGACAGGGCTTTTATGGTAATTATGATTAAAATCCATAAATAGATGGGGGGTTCAGGAAGAATCCTAAAACTATTAAACTATAAAAGAGACAAAAACGATTAAAAACAAAACCCACAATATTAGAGATGAAGAAATCCTTAAACAAGCTAGTTAGTGTGTTATACACAGCAGAGGAAAAAATTAATGAATCTGAAGCTAGGTCAATGGAAAACACCCAAAGTTAAAGAAAAAGTGCAAAAGAGTAAAATGGATTGTCCTGGAGTTCTGAAACTATATCAAATCTTCTAACATTGAAAATTAGAGTCTCAAAAAGAAGAAAAAAAGGGGCAGAAGAAATAAGACTTGAAATACAGAAGACTTGAATACCACTATTAATCAAGTTGATTTAACCAACATTTACAAAACTGTACCCCACAATAGCAGAAGACATACTAGTTTTGAGGGCACATTTGACTCTTATCAAAATAGATGATATCGTTAGTCATAATACAAATGTCAATAGATATTATGAGGTAAAACTAATACACGTTATGTTCTATTTCCGTAGCAAAACTAAAATTGAAACCAGTAACACAAATACATCTGGAAAAACACCCAAATATTTGAAAATTAAACAACACATTTCTCAATAACTCATAAGTCAAAGAAGAAATTACTAGAGTAATGAGAAAAATACATGTATCTGGAGTTGAACAAAGATGTAAAAACACCATAACAAAATTTGTGGGGTGCAGCTAAAAGCAATAGATGGAAGTTTGTAGTATTAAATTATTACATTAGAAAAGAAGGAGAGCACAGATCAACTATCTAATCATCCACCTTAAGAGCTATTCCAAGAAGGGCAAGGAAAACCCAAAGTAAGAAAAAGGAAGAGAATGATAAAGAGGACAACTGAAATCAGTAAAATACAAAACAGAAAAACAATAGAGATTATTGATTTTATAAAGCTAAAGCCAGTTTTTTTCTTTAAAAAAAAACACACACACACACAATATCATAACTAAGCCTCGAGCTGGACCGATGAGGAGAGAGGACAAAATTTACAAATAACCACAATGAGAGAGGCCATTGCTCCAGCCCCTACTTGAATTTAAAAGATGACAGCAGCTTATCAGGAATAAATCTGTGCCAATGAATTTAAAAACTTAGATTGAATAGATACATTTCTTGAAGACACAAACTATCAAAGATCACTCAGGAAAAAGTAGATGAAGTTAGTTGTCCTATATCTACAAATTAATTTATAGTTTAAAAACCTTCCATAGTTTCAGTAGTAAATATTACCTAATACTTAAAGAGGAAATAAAACCAATTTTACACACTTACAGAAAATGCAAAATCACTTTACAACTGATTTTATAAGGCCAGCATCATCTTGATACCACAGTCAGATGAAAACCTTATGAAAAAAAAGAAAAACACAACTAGAGACTAATATTCCTAATGAACACAGACATAAAAATCCTTAAGGAAATATTACCAAATCAGATGTATCAATATACACAAAACAATGAGTCACAGCCAAATGAGATTTACTCCAAGAAC
>RCUC01030789.1:0-49964 GCA_003697995.1 Taxidea taxus jeffersonii
CGCATCTTATTCGTTTAAGAGCATCTCAGCCAGAATTTGACCAAAAGAGATAATAAGTACTGTTTTTTCTTAAACTTGTATTAAGTGAAGAATATATTCAACTTCTTTAACTCATAAGTGATTTTGTGATTTTTAAAATTTCATTTTAAAACAATGGTTAACTTTTATAAATGTGAAGTTGTAGTACTTTCCAATTAGAACACCTTTCAGCAGCTTCATGTCAGAGAATAGGTTACTTGAAAAGTGTTACAAACTCACGAAAAGTCAACAGATAAGAATATTTCTTAAATAAAGATTTCTCAAATGGTAGAATCATTGTCCTAGATGAGTAAAGCACTAAACCACAAAGAGATTTTGTTTTGCCTTCCAAGTATTCCATACATTACATATAAATTTAAATACTTTAGATGTTAATTTGACTTTAGGAAATGAAAAAGGAATCCTTTAAAGTGGTGTTCTCTGAAGAAACTATTATGAAGAGTGGCCATTAACATATTACACATATGTAAGATCACACTACACATGCTGTCCTGCTTTTTGCTCTATTTCAATCTTAATATGCCTACATGCATAGAATGCATACCTACACACAGGTGCCTCCACACACACACACGCACGCGTGCGCATGCACGGGGCTTGCACATATGCGTACATTTATACGAACCATCTTTCTTTAACTGCCCACAGATTTAATTTAATTTCTTTAATTTATACTTCATTGCATTACATTAGTTTAATTGCATTGCAATTAAATTCATTAAATGCAAGTAATGCACTGCATTGCTTTTAATTTAATTACTTTTACACATAGCGTGATTAAGGAAGAAAGAAAACCGAATGTGGAGCTAAGTCTGATTGTGATTTTTAAACTGCTCTAGTAATCAAGTGGCCTCACTCTCTTCTAGTTTCAAAAATCATACACATTTTGTTGGAGTTACATTCATGCTTTCATCCTTGTTAATGTACATATTATGAAAGGTTCCATAGGAAACCTTTCATAATTCTTAGTAATTGTATATATCATGCTTTTTGACCCCCCCATATTTTAGTATGCATTTTCCAAGACAAAGGGCATTCTCTTATACAACTATAATTCAGTAATTAAATGAAGAAAAGTTCACATTCATCTGATAATGTCTAATTCATATTGGAATATCTCTAGTTGTCCAAATGTTATGGTCTAAATCTTCCTCTCCCCACCCCCATTTCCTATGATGCTGCTCAGGAATACACATAGCATTCAGCTGGTGTATCCAAAAGATCCTCAGGAGTTGTTCATCAGTTATTTGGTAAAAAGTTGACTGGTAGGGACATCCATTCCCCCCCCCCCACTCTTTGGGACTAGGAGAGATGTTAGAGTTCTAAGATGATGGCCAAGAAAGAATTCTTGAGATGTCTTTATGCAAAAAATATGGTTTTATTGAAGCACAGGGACAGGACCCCTGGGCAGAAAGAGCTGCACTGGGGTCATGAGGCGGGGCGCATTATATACTTTCAAGATGGGAGGGGGTTAGGGATGGCTTAAGTCTCTAAGGAATTTTGGAAGCAAGGGTTCCAGGACCTTGAGAGGGCTAGCTATTGTTGGGGAAGGTCATTCATTAGCATCTACTAAAACCTTAGTCATGAGACCCTGCAGGTGTATATAGGTGGGCCGTATGCTTGGGGGATGATTGCCAACATGTATCTTGAGGGGTTTAGAGAAAACGGAAATTTCCAAAGGAATTTTTATATGTTAAAGTAGAGTTAACGGGATGCTGGAGGTCAGGCTAATGTTGCCTCTGGCCCTTAGCAAAGTGTCAACATCAAGGTAGTTGAGTCATAGAGGAATGTCACTGTGCCTGTTTCAAGACTTATCTTTAGGAAATTTAATAATTTTTCTTCTGCCTTTGTTTCCCACATCATTAACTACTGTCAAATTCCATCCCATTTTGCAGTTTTGCCAGAAGCATTTGAGAGTACTTGTTTCCCCACAGTCTTGGAAACTTACTATGTGCTCAAGCTTTTCAAATTCTGCCAGTTTGGCAAGTCAGAAATCATGACTAAGTATGTGTTATTTTTCCTTTCATTTTCTCTTCTTTTCTTTTATCTTCTCTTCTTTTCTTATATGAATAATTTAAGACTTTATTTTATTTTTTAAGTTTTTTTTCTCAAATTATTATTTAAACTCCAGTTAGTTAATATACAGGGTAATATTAGTTTGAGGTGAAGAATTTAGTGACTCATTACTTCCATATAACACCCAGTGTTCATCACAAGTGCCCTCCTTAATACCCATTACCCACTTAATCCATCCTTCCTCTCACCTGCCCTCCAGCAACCCTCAGCTTGTACTCTGTGATTAGGAGTCTCTTTTACAGTTTGCCTCTCTCTTTCTTTTTTTTCTCTTCCCCTATGTTTATCTGTTCTGTATCTTAGATTCCACATATTAGTGAAATCATGTGGTATTTGTCTTTTTTTTTTAAGATTTTATTTATTTATTTGTCAGATGGAGAGAGAGAGAGAGAGAGCGCGTGTGCACAGGCAGACAGAGAGGCAGGCAGAGGCAGAAGAAGCAAGCTCCCTGCCGAGCAAAGAGCCTGATGTGGGACTTGATCCCAGGATGCTGGGATCATGACCTGAGCCAAAGGCAGCTGCTTAACTAACTGAGCCACCCAGGCGTCCCTGGTATTTGTCTTTTACTGACTTATTTCATTTAGCATAATATCTTCTAGCTCCATCCACATTGTTGAAAATGGCAAGATTTCATTTTCCCTAATGGCTGAGTAATATTCCATATATTATCATTATATAGGCTCATATGTATGTTATCTATAGATATGCAATAAAATATATTTATATGTTATATATAAAATTACATATGTATGCATATTCTATAAAATGACATAATATGTATATATATATATATCACATCTTCTTTATCTAATCATCAATAAATGGAAACTTGGTCTCTTTCCATAGTTTGGCTATTGTTGCTAATGCTGCAATGAACAATGGGGTGCATGTGCCCCTTCAAATCTGTATTTTTGTATCCTATAGGTAAGTAAATACCCACATTAAATATCTCACAGTAAATATCTCTCATTGAGCACAATTGACCCAGCAACTATACTACTGGTAGTATAATTTTTAACTTTTTTTTTTAAGATTTTACTTATTTATTTGACAGAGATCACAAGTAGGCAGAGAAGCAGGCAGAGAGAGAGGAGGAAGCAGGCTCACTGCTGAGGAGAGAGCCTGATGTGGGGCTCGATCCCAGGAACCTAGGATCATGACCTAAGCCAAAGGCAGAGGCTTTAACTCACTAAGCCACCCAAGTACACCCAATTTTTAACTTTTTGAGGAACCTCTTTACTGTCTTCCAGTTTGGTTATGCTAGTTTGGTTTCCTAAAAAAATGCAAAAGTGTTCCCCTTTCTCTGCATTCTGGCCAACATCTCTTGTTTCTTGTGTTGTTGATTTTAGCCATTCTAACTGGTGTGAGGTGACATCTCACTGGAGGTTTGATTTGCATTTCCCTGAGGATGAGTGAGTTGAACAACTTTTCATGTATCTGATGGAAAAATGTCTATTCATTTCTTCTGCCCATTTTTTAAAACTGGATTACTTATTATTTGGGTGCTGAGTTTGTTAAGTCCTTTATAGATTTTGAATACTTACCCTTTATCAGATATGTCATTGGCAAATATCTTCTCCCATTCTGCAGGCTGTTTTATAGTTTTGCTGTTTGTTTTCTTTGTTGTGCAGAAGCTTCTTATCCTGATGAAGTCTCCAAAGGATGTTTTTTGCTTTTCTATCCCTTGCCTCTGGAGATATGTTTAGCAAGACGTTGCTGTGGCCAAGTCAAAGAGGTTGCTGCCTGTGTCCTCTTTTAGGATTTTGATGGTTTCCTATCTCACACTGAGCTCTTTCACCCATTTTGAATTTATTTTTGCATATGGTATAAGGGAGGGATCCAGTGGCATTGTTCTGCAGGTTTTTCTGCATGCAGTTTCCCCAACACTATTTGTTGAAGAGACTGTCTTTTTCTCATTAGGTATTCTTTCTTACTTTTTTGGAAATTAGTTGGCCATATAATGGTGGGTTTACCTGCATTCTCTATTGTGTTCCATTGGTCTATGTAGCTATTTTTGTGCCAGCACTATACTCTTTTGATGAGTACAGTTTTGTAATACAGCTTGAAGACTGGAGTTGTGATATGTGCAGATTTGCTTTGTTTTTGCAAGGTTGTTTTGCTCTTTAGGTCTTTTGTGTTTCCATTCAAATTTTAGGATTGCTTATTCTAGCCCGTGAAAAATGCTAGTAGTGTTTTAAGATGGGGACTGCATTAAATCTATGGATTGTTTTGGGTGGTATAGAAATTTTAACAATATTTGTTCTTTCAATCCATGGACATGAAATGTTTTCCCATTTCTTTTTGTTATCTTGAATTTCTTTGATCAGTGTTTTATAGTTTACGAAGTACGTATCATTTTACCACTTTGGTTAGGTTTACACCTTGGTGTCTTGTGGTTTTTCCTGCAATTGTAAATGGAATTGATTTCTGGGTTTCTCTCTCTAGTGCTTCATTGTTTGTGTATCGAAATGCAACAGACTTCTGTATGTTGATTTTCTAAACTGCAACTTAACTGAGTTCAGGTTCCAGCAAGAAGTTGCTGTGGCTGAGGTTGAAAAGGTTGCTGCTTGCATTCTCCTTTAGAATGTTGATGGTTTCCTGTCTAACATTTAGGTCTTTCACCAATTTTGAACTTATTTTTGTGTATGGTGTAAGGAAGTGGTCCAATTTCATTTTTCTGCCTGTGGCTGTCCAACTTTCCCAACACCATTTGTTGAAGAGATTGTCTTTTATCCATGGAGATTCTATTCTGCTTTGTGAAATATTAGTTTATCATAGAGTTGGGGGTCCTTTTCTGGGTTCTGCATTCTGTTTCATTGATCTATGTACTTATTTTTTTTAAGATTTTTAAATTTTTATTTACTTATTTGACAGACAGGGATCACAAGCAGGCATAGAGATAGGCAGAGAGAGAGAGAGAGGGAGAGAGAGAGAGAGAGGAGGAGGCAGGCTCCCTGCTGAGCAGAGAGCTCGATATGGGGCTCGATCCCAGGACACTGGGACATGAACGGAGCAGAAGGCAGGGGCTTTAACCCACTGAGCCACCCAGGTGCCCCTGTTTCATTGATCTATAAATGAGTTTTTCTGTTGGTACGATTCTGTCTTAATGATTCCAGCTTTGTCAGACAGCTTGAAGTCCAGAATTGTGATGCCTCCAACTGTGGGGTTCTTTTTCAACATTCCTTTGGCTATTATGGGTCTTTTCTGTTTCCATAGAAATTTTAGGCTGGTTTGTTCCAGTTCTATGAAAATTGCTGATGGTATTTTGATAGGGATTGCAATGAATGTGTAGACTGCTCTGAGTAGCATAGACATATTTTTAATTTAATTTTATTTTTTCACAGTTCCAAGATTCATTATTTATGCACCACACCCAGTGCTCCATGCAATACATGCCCTCCATTGTATCCACCACTAAGCCCTCTCAACCCCTGAACCCCTCCCCTCCAAAACCCTCAGTTTGTTTCTCAGAGTCCACAGTCTCTCATGATTTGTCTCCCCCTCTGATTTCCTCCAATTCACTTCTCCTCTCCTTCACTTAATGTCCTCATGTTATTCCTTATGCTTCACAAGTAAGTGAAACCATATGATAATTGAATCTCTCTTCTTGACTTATTTTACTCAGCATAATCTCCTCCAGTCCTGCCCATGTTGATAAAAATAAGTTGGGTATTCATCATTTCCAGTGGAGGCGTAATACTCCATTGTATATATGGAACATATCTTCTCAACCCATTCATCTGTTGAAGGTCATCCTGGCTCTTTCCACAGTTTGGTGACTGTGGACATTGCTGCTATAAGTGATTGGGGTACAGCGGGACCTTCTTTTCACTACATCTGTATCTTTGGGGTAAATACCCAGTAGTGCAATTGCAGGGCCATAGGGAATCTCTATTTTTAATTTCTTAAGGAATCTCCACACTGTTTTCCAAAGTGGCTGTACCAACTTGAATTCCTACCAACAGTGTAAGAGGGTTCCACTTTCTCCACATCCTCTCCAACACTTGATTCTTGCCTTGACAATTTTGGCCATCCTAACTGGTGTAAGGTGATATCTCAATGTGGTTTTAATTTGAATCTTCCTGATGGCTAGTGATGATGAACATTTTTTCATGTGTCTGTTAGCCATTTGTATATCTTCTTTGGAGAAGTATCTGTTCATATCTTCTGCCCATTTTTTGAGAGGATTATCTGTTTTTTGAATGTTGAGTTTGAGGAGTTCTCTACAGATCTTGGATATCAGCCCTTTGTCTGTAGTGTCATCTGCGAATATCTTCTCCCATTCCGTGGCTTGCCTTTTTGTTTTGTTTACTGTTTCCTTTGGTGTGCAGAAGCTTTTGATCTTGATGAAATCGCAAAAGTTCACTTTGATTTTGTTTTCTTTGCCTTTGGAGACATATCTTGAAAGAAGTTGCTGTGGCTGATGTCAAAGAGGTTACTGCCTATGATCTTTATGATATTGGTAGATTCCTGCCTCATGTTGTGGTCTTTTATTCCTTTTGAGTTTATCTTTGTGTATGGTGTAAGAGAATGGTCAAGCTTGATTCTTCTATACATAGCAGTCTAATTTCCCCAGCACCATTTATTGAAGAGAAAGTCTTTTTACCACGGAATATTTGGTCCTGTTTCATCAAAAGTTATTTGACCATAGAGTTGCCAGTCCATATCCGAACTTTCTACTCTGTTCTGCTAGTCTATGTTCATATCATTATCTGTGATCAATGGGGTTTCCAAGATTTTCAACAAGATCCTAGCTAACAGGATGCATTAGTACATTAAAAAGATTATCCATCAAGCCAAATGACAAGATGGCATTTAACCCTGTGGTGCAAATCAATCAATGTGATAGAACAAATCAATAAGAGAAGAGAGAAGAACCACATGGTCCTCTCAATTGATGCAGAAAAAGCATTTGACAAAATCCAGCATCTGTTCCTGATTAAAACATTTCCAAGTATGGGGATAGAGGGAACATTCCTCAACTTCATAAAATCTATCTATGAAAAACCTACAGCGAATATCATTCTCCAAGGAGAAAAGCTGATGGCCTTCCCTTTGACATCAGGAACATGATAAGGGTGCCTGCTCTCACCACAGTTGTTCAACATAGTACTAGAAGTCCTAGCAACAACAATCAG
This sequence comes from Taxidea taxus jeffersonii, assembly GCA_003697995.1. Taxonomy (NCBI): domain Eukaryota; kingdom Metazoa; phylum Chordata; class Mammalia; order Carnivora; family Mustelidae; genus Taxidea; species Taxidea taxus. Next base: position 7,251 of record RCUC01030789.1, read on the forward strand.
ACTACAAAAAGAAAGAAAAGGTATTGAAGTTGGCAAAGATGTCAAACTCTCTCTTTTTGCAAATTACATTATACTTTATGTGGAAAACCCAAAAGACTCTACCCCCAAATTACCAGAACTCATACAGCAATGCAGTATTGTGGAAGGATACAAAATCAATACAAATAAATCAGTTGGTTCCTTATACACTAACAATGGAAATATAGAAAGTGGAATTAGAGAATTGATTCTATTTACTATAGCACCAAGAACCATAAGATACCTGGGAATAATCCTAACCAAACAGGTAAAAGATGTATGTATACTTAAGGAACTATAGTACACTCATGAAAGAAACTGAAGAAGATACGAAAAGGTGCAAAATCATTCCATGCTCATGGATTAGAAGAATAAACATTATTAAAATGTCTATACTGCCTATGGCAATCTATTCTTCCATGCTATCCCAATCCAAATTCCACCTGCATTATCAGTGACATGGAACAAACAATCCTAAACTTTGCATGGAACTGGAAAAGACCCCAAATTCCTAAGGAAATGTTGAAAAATAACAACAAAACTGGGCCATCATGTTGCCTGATTTCAAGCTTTACTACAAAGCTGTGATCACCAAGACAGCATGGTACTGGCACAAAAACAGACACCTAGACCAGTGGAACAGAGCAGAGAGCCCAGATACAGACCTGCAACTCTATGGTCAACTAATCTTTGACAAAGCAGGACAAAATATCCAGTGGAAAAAAAAACAGTCTCTTCAATAAATGGTGCTGGGAAAATTGGACAGGTATGTATAGAAGAATGAATAGTGGTCTGAGAATATGCAGGGAATAATGACAATCTTTTGGTATAAGTTGAGCCCTGATTTTTGACCCAGTTTGTGGTCTATTCTGGAGGAAGTTCCTTGTGCACTCAAAAAGAATGAGTATTCTGTTGTTTTAGGGTAGAATATTGTATATATATCAATGAAGTCCATCTGTTCAATGTGTCATTCAATGCTCTTGTTTCTTTATTGATTTTCTGCTTGGATGATCTGTCTATTACTGAGAGTGGCATGTTAAGGTCCCCTAAAATTAATTTATTCATATCAATATGACTCTATTTTAATGAGCAGTTGACTTATATATTTGGCCACTCCCATAATGGGTGCATAAATATTTACAATTGCTGGATCTTGTTGGTGAAATATTAACCCCCCTTAATATTTCTTGTACTGCTGGTTTCAATGGTTATGTACTGTTTTAAACCTTGCTGGTCTCAGAAGCTCTTTCTCTTCATCCATTTTGAATGTCAACCTTGCTGGATAAATATTCTTGGCTGCATGTTCTTTACATTTAGTGCCCTGAGTATGTCTTCCCAGCCCTTTATGGCTTACCAGGATGGTAAGATGGGTCTGTATTATTCTGATGGACCTTCCTCTGTACTTAAGTAATCTCTTCCCCCTGGCTGCCCTTAAGATGTTTTGTCTGAAATTATGATTCATGAATTTCAAAATTAACTGTCTGGAGGTCTTTCTAGATGCATTGATCTTGAGGGGTTTCCTTTTCTCCTCTAGGAGACAAACACTTGTTCTGTTCCCCAGATTGGGGAAATTTTCATCCAGAATTTGTTCAACTATATCTTCTGGTCTTCTCTCTATACCCCCTTAGGGTTCGCAATAATTCTGACATTAGAACATCTTATGGAATAATGGATTTCCCAAATTCTGTTTCCAAGGCTTCTAAGCTGTTTGTTTTATGCCTCTTCCTAATCCTTCTTTTCTATCAGTTTGTCTTCTAGGTCACTAATTCTATCTTCTGCCTTGGTTACCTGAGCTGTTAAAGTATTTAGATTACATTGGATTTCATTGATACCATTTTTAACTTCTGCCAGATCAGTCTCACTTCCACCCTTAGAGATTCTATGTTGCCACTAATGGTTTTCTCCCACCTAGCCATTGCCTGATAATGTTACCCTGAATTCCCTTTCTGACATACTGTTCATCTCCATATCCAATAGTTCTGTGGCAGAGGTCACAGCCTCTGAAATTTTCCTCCTCCTAGTAATTTTGGTGAGAGGTGGTTGAGGGGATATATCAACCACAATCCAGGCAAATCCAGGCACCCTGGAACATTTCAGAGCAATCAGAGGTCACCACCAAAAAGAAAGAAAAAAAGAGAGAGAAAGAAAAAAAAAAAACACAGAGAAAACCCGACCAAAATGAACCCCAAAAGTAAGATTATATAAGGGACAAAAACAAACAACAAACAAAAAGACCAACTAAAGTAAATGACAAGAAAAAAAGAACCCAGCCAAAATGAACCCCATGAATAAGATTTATACAATACCAGAACAAAAACAAATACACAACAACACTGACAGAAGAATAAGATGAGAGGGTGGTTATAAGTCTTTGATGTGGATGAGGAAGGTTATTTCAGTTCTTCCTGGATTTATTTGGATACCTTTGTTAAAGGACTCAAGTTTCCAGAGATACAGTGAGATTAAAACTGGTTTATCTATAGGGGTAGTATTTGTAGGTAAAAAGGATTCCCTTAAAGCTTATTTCTATATATATATATATTAAAAACAAGGAAAAGAAAAAGAAAAACAGGTATATATTTGAAAAAATTCAAGCTAAAAACTCATGGAATATGTTCTATTAAACCTCTAGTTTAATGGTAAGTAGGTTTAAAAAATTGAAAGAACAAGAATCATGAGAACAAGGAAAAAAAAAAGAAAAAGAAAATTGTATCCATGAAATATAAGGGTTTTAGGGCAATACTGGGAGCTTAATATTTTGTTTTCTCCAGTAAGGGTTTTACAGTTTTATGGGGACCCTGTGATGGTTTTCCTCTTGTTCTTTTGGCTTGCCTTCTGGGAGAGGGGCCAATTGTTTTCCAGTCAGTCTTTCTTCCCTCAAGTCACCCTGCCCACTCTCAAGGGGCTGTGCTCTTTGGAAATTGGTTTTTTAAGTTTTTGTTCTCTGGAGGTTTTTATTCTTTGGCAGCTCTTTGCAGATTTTCAGAGGGTCAGAGCAAAGAAAAATCTGTCTGCATCAGATCTCTGCATCAGAAAGAAGTCTCGGACTATTCTCCTCTGGGTGGACCAGAACATATAGACTCCCCCATTGCAGAGTCCACTGTACAGCGTGACCTTCCACAGGCGGTGCACCCCCACAGCCACCACCGTCCCAGTGTTCAGCGTGCTTGTCTCTGTACCCCGTGCCACTAAAACTGTGAGTGATATTGTCTGGGGAGCCCACATTCAGTGGCTGCCTTGGCTAGGACATCTGTATGGAGTCCAAGCCCACCTGGGATGCACTCAGTCCCTGCAGCTGAGCAGGTCTCAGAAGGCTGCAGGCTGAGGGATCCTGACTGGAGAATGCCCTGGATTCTCTTAAGTGCAGGCTGGAAATGCTCAGAGCACTTGACCAGTCTCAGAAGGCTATAGTCCTAGAGCCACAGGCCAGCACCCACACCAGGCTCTCTGAGATGTGAGCGGGGTGTGCCCAATCTGAGAGGTTAGGTTAAGAGCAGAAAGCCACGGGTTCATGGACCATGGACTGGACACCCCACCTGATGCTTTCTGTCACAGGTAGTAGTCAGCAGTGTTAGTCTTGGGAACATGGGCTAGGAACTAGACCCGAGAATTCCACTAGTTTCTTATTAATATCTTTCGATCTTGTCTGTGCTTTTTGAAATTTATATTATTTTTATTAACATATAAAGTATCATTTGTCCCTGGGATACAGATCTGTGAATCATCAGGCTTCACAGCACTCACCATATAACATTCCTTCCCCAATGTACACAACCCAATCACCCTCTCCACCACCCCCAGCAACCCTCAGTCTGTTTTGTAAGATTAAGAGTCTCTTATGGTTTGTCTTGCTCCAGATCCCATCTTGTTTCATTTTTTCCTTCCCTACTCTCCAACACCACCACCGCCACCCCTGCCTTTCAAATTCTTTATATCAGGGAGAGCATATAATAATTGTCTTTCTCAGACTTATTTCACTCAGCATAGTACCCTCTAGTTCCATCCATGTCATTGCAAATGCAAATGTCAAGATGTTATTTCTTTTGATGGCTGCATAGTATTCCATTGTGTATATATACCACCTCTTCTTTATCAATTCATCTGTTGGACATCTAAGTTCTTTCCATAGTTTGGCTATTGTGGACATTGCCACTATAAACATTTGGGTGCATGTGCTCCTTTAGATCACTACATTTGTATCTTTAAGGTAAATACCCAGTAGTGTGATTGCTGGGTCACAGGTAGCTCTATTTTCAACTTTTTGAGGTAACTCCATGCTGTTTTCCAAAGTGGCTGCACCAGCTTTCATTCCCACAAACAGTGTAGGAAGGTTCCCCTTTCTCCACATCCTCTCCAACATCTGTCATTTCCTGACTTGTTCATTTTAGCCATTCTGACTGGTATGAAGTGATATCTCATTGTGGTTTTGATTTGTATTTCCCTGATGCTGAGTGATGTGGAGCACTTTTTCATGTGTCTGTTGGCCATCTGGATGTCTTCTTTGCAGAAATGTCTGTTCATGTCCTCTGCCCATTTCTTGATTGGATTATTTGTTCTTTGGGTGTGGAGTTTGCTAAGCTCTTTATAGATTTTGGATACTAGCCCTTTATCTGATATGTCATTTACGAATATCTTCTCCCATTCTGTCAGTTGTCTTTTGGTTTTTTTGACTGCTTCCTTTGCTGTGCAAAAGCTTTTGATCTTGATGAAGTCCCAGTAGATCATTTTTGCCCTTGCTTCCCTTGCCTTTGACAATATTTCTAGGAAGAGGTTGTTGCAGCTGAGGCCAAAGAGGTTGCTGCCTGTGTTCTCCTCAAGGGTTTTGATAAATTCCTGCCTCACACTGAGGTCTTTCATCCATTTTGAGTCTATTTTTGTGTGTGGTGTAAGGAAATGTTCCAGTTTCATTCTTCTGCATGTGGATGTCCAATTTTCCCAACACCACTTGTTGAAGAGACTTTTTTCCCATTGGACATTCTTTCCTGCTTTGTTAAAGATTAGTTAACCATAGAGTTGAGGGTCTATTTCTGGGCTCTCTATTCTGTTCCATTGATTTATGTGTCTCTTTTTGTGCGAGTACCATACTGTCTTGATGATGACAGCTTTGCAATAGAGCTTGAAGACTGAATTGTGATACCACCAACTTTGGCTTACTTTTTCAATATTTCTTTGGCTATTCGAGGTCTTTTCCAGTTCCTTATAATTTTAGGATTATTTGTTCTATTTCTTTGAAAAAAATGGATGTGATTTTGATAGGGATTGCATTAAATGTGTAGATTGCTTTAGGTATCATAGACATTTTCACAATATTTGTTCTCCCAATCCATGAGCATAGAAAAATTTTCCATTTCTTTGTGTCTTTCTCAATTTCTCTCATGAGTACTTTACAGTTTTCTGAGTACAGATTCTTTGCCTCTTTGGTTAGGCTTATTCTTAGGTATCTATGGTTTTGGGTGCAATTGTAAATGGAATTGACTCCTTAATATCCCTTTTTGTCTTACTGTTGGTGTATAGAAATGCAACTGAGGGACTCAGTGGGTTAAGCCTCTGCCTTTGGCCCAGGTCATGATCTCAGACTCCTGGGATTTTGCTCCATGTTGAACTTTGCTCAGCGAGGAACCTGCTTCTCCCTCCATTTCTGCCTTCCTCTTTGTCTACTTGTGATTTTTCTCTCTGTTAAATAAATAAACAAACAAAAATCTTATTAAAAAAAAAAAGAAATGCAATTGGTTTCTCTGCATTGATTTTATATCCTGGCACTTTACTGAATTCCTGTATGACTTCTAGCAGTTTTGGAGTGGAGTCTTTTGGGTGTTCCACACAAACAAAGTATCATGTCATCTACAAAGAGTGAGAGTTTGACTTCTTTCTTTGACATTTCTTTCTTTCTTCCTTCCTTTCTTTCTTTCTTTCTTTCTTTCTTTCCTTCCTTCCTTCCTTTCTTTTTTTTTTTTTTGTCTGATTGCTGAGGCTAGGACTTCTAGGACTATGTTGAATTGCAGTGATAATAGTGGACATCCCTGCCGTGTTCCTGACCTTAGCGGAAAATCTCTGTTTTTTCCCATTGAGAATGATATTCGCTGTGAGTTCTTCATAGATGGCTTTGATGATATTGAGGTATATACTTTCTATCCCTACACTTTGAAGAGTTTTGATCAGGAACAGATGCTGTACTTCGTCAAATGCTTCTTCAGCATCTATTGGGAGTATCATATGGTTCTTGTTCTTTCTTTTATTGATGTATTGTATCACATTGATTGATTTGCAGATGTTGAACCAACCTTGCAGCCCAGGAATAAATCCCCCTTGGTTGTGGTGAATAATCCTTTTAATATAATGTTGGATCCTATAGGATTTTGGTGAGAATTTTCACATCTGTGTTAATCAAGGATATTGATCTATAATTCTCCTTTTTGGTGGGGTCCTTGGTTTTGGAATCAAGGTAATGCTGGCCTCCTGCAATAAGTTTGGAAGTTGTCTTTCCATTTTTTTTTTTTTGGAAGAGTTTCATGAAACAGACATTAATTCTTCTTTAAATATTTGGTAGAATTCCCCTGGGAAGCCCTCTGGCCCTGGGCTCTTGTTTGTTGGGAGAGTTTTGATGACTGCTTCAATCTCCTTAATGAGTTTTGTCTGTTCAGGTTTTCTATTTGTTCCTGGTTGTTTTAGTAGTTTATAAATTTTTTAAAAATTTTTAATTTTTTAAATTTCTTCTCAGTGTACCAGAATTCATTGTTAATGCACCACACGCAGTGCTCCATGCAGTACATGCCCTCCATAATACACATCACCAAGCTCACCCAACCTCCCACCCCCACCCCTTCAAAACCTCCAGATTGTTTTTCAGCATCCATAGTCTTTCATGGCTCGTCTCCCCTTCCAATTTCCCTCAACTCCCTTCTCCTCTCCATCTCCCCATGTCCTTTGGGTTATTTCTTATGCTCCACAAATTAGTGCAACCAAATGATAATTGACTCTCTCTGCTTGACTTATTTCACTCAGCATAATCTCTTCCACTCCCATCCATGCTGATACAAAAGTTGGGTATTCATCCTTTCTGATGGAGGCATAATACTCCATAGTGTATCTGGACCATATCTTCCTTATCCATTCATCCCTGAAGAGCATCTTGGTTCTTTCCATTGTTTGACAACCATGGCCATTGCTGTTATGAACATTGGGGTACAGATGGCCCTTCTTTTCACTACATCTGTATTTTTTTTTGTAATAAGGCTTTCTTGTGTTTAATTATGTTTAGGCTTTTAACATTATAGTAAAAAAGTAGGCCATATTCACATTTGAACATCTCAGAAAGGGAATTACACAGAGAGTCTTTGTCACTTTCTCAGGTACTTGTGGCTTCTAAGTGGAGTTTGAACCCAGGCCATCAATCATGGATACTGCCCTTTGCTGCATTTCTCTAATGCTTTAAAAAATAAAATATATATATATATATATTAATAATATATATATTATTATATTATTAAATAATATTTAATATATATATATTTATTTATTTAATTTATTTTCAGTAAGATAGAATTCATTGTTTATGTACCATACCCAGGGCTCCAGGCAATACGTGCCCTCCAAAAAACCCACCATCTGGCTCCCCCAATCTCCCACCCCCAGCCCCTTCAAAATCCTCAGATTGTTTTTCAGCATCCAAGTCTCTCATGGTTCATCTCTCCTTCCAATTTTCCTCAACTCCCTTCTCCTCTCCATCTCCCCTTGTCCTCTGTATGATTTGTTATGCTCCACAAATAAGTGAAACCATATGATAATTGACTCTCTCTGCTTGACTTATTTCACTCAGCATAATCTCTCCTAGTCTGATCCATGTTGATACAAAAGTGGGGTATTCATTCTTTCTTATGGAGGCATAGTACTCCATAGCATATAGTATATACTCTATATACTCCATTCTTTCTGATGGAGGCATAATACTCCATAGAATATCTTAGTATATTGTAGTATATATCATAGTATATCATAGTATATCTTATCTTATCATATCTTCCTTATCCATTCATAATTGAAAGGCATCTTGGTTCTCTCCATAGTTTGGCGACCGTATCTTATCTTTGTGCCTGTTCATGTCTTCTGTCCATTTTTTTTGACATGATTATCTGTTTTGTGTCTGTTCAGTTTGAGTTCTTTATAAATCCTGGATATCAGCCTTTTGTCTGTACTGTCATTTGCAAATACCTTCTCGCATTCCATGGGAGAAGTTTTGGTTTTTTGACTGTTTCCTTTGCTGTGTAGAAACCTTTCATCTTGACGAAGTCCCAAAAATTCATTTTCACTTTTACTTCCTTTGCCTTTGGAGACATATCTTGAAAGAATTTGCTGTGGCCAATGTCAAAGAGGTTACTGTCTGTGTCCTCCTCTATGATTCTGATGGATTCCTGCCACACGTTGAGGGCTTTTATCCATTTCGACTATCTTTGTGTATGGTGTAAGAGAATGGTCGAGTTTCATTCTTCTACATATAGCTGTCCAATTTTCCCAACACCATTTATTGAAGAGGCTGTCTTTTTTCCACTGGATATTTTGTCCTGCTCTGTCAACGATTTTTTGGCCACAGAGTTGCGGGTCCACATCTGGATTCTCTACTCTGTTCCACCAGTCTAGATGTCTGTTTTTAGCTAATACAGTGCTGTCATGGTGATCACAGCTTTGTAATAAAGCTTGAAATCAGGCAATGTGATGCTGCCAGTTTTTTTCTTTTTCAACATTTCCTTAGCAATTCAGGGTCTCTTCTGGTTCCATACAAATTTTAGGATTGTTTGCTCCAGCTCTTTGAAAAATGCTGGTGGAATTTTGATCAGAATTGCATTGAAAGTATATATTGCTCTAGGCAATAGACATTTTAACAATGTTTATTTTTCTGATCCATGAGCATGGAATGGTCTTCCATCTTTTTGTGTCTTCTTCGATTTCTTTCATGAGTGTTCTGTAGTTCCTTGAGTACAGATCCTTCGCCTCTTTGGCTAGGTTTATTCCCAGGTATCTTATGGTTTTTGGTGCTATAGTAAATGAGAACAATTCTCTAATTTCCCTTTTTGTATTTTCTTTGTTTGTGTATAAGAAAGCAACGGATTTCTGTACATCAACTTTGTATCTTGCCACATTACTGAATTGCTCTATGACTTCCAGTAGTTTGGGGATGGAGTCTTTGGGTTTTCCATATAAAGCATCATGTCACCTGTGAAGAGAGAGTTTGACTTCTTCATTACCAATTTGAATACTTTTTATTTCTCTTTGTTTTCTGATTGCTGTTGCTAGCACTTCTAATACTGCGTTGAACAAGACTGGTAAGAGTGGGCATCCTTGTCAGTTCCTGATCTCAAAAGGAAGGCTGTCAGCTTTATCTCATTAGGGATGATATTTGCTGTGGGTTTTTCATAGATAGATTTTATGAAGTTGAGGGATATTCCCTCTACCCCTGTAGTTTAAATAGTTTACTCAGGAATGGATGCTATTTCTCGTGAAATGCTTTTTATGCATCAATTGAGAGGACCATGTGGTTATTCTCTTTTCTCTTATTGATTTTTTTTAATCACATTGATTGATTTGTGAATGTTGAACCACACTTGCAACCAGGGATAAATCCTACCTGATCATGGTTGATAATTTTTTAAATGTACTTTTGGGTCCTATTAGCTAGGATCTTGTTGAGAATCTTAGCATCTCTATTCATCAGGGATATTGGTCTGAAATTCTCCTTCTTGGTGTGGTCTTTGCCTGGATTGGGGGTCAGGGTAATGGCTTGCTTCCTAAAAAGAGTCTGGAAGTTTTCCTTCTGCTTCAATTTTTTGAAACAGCTTCAGAAGAATAGGTATTATTTATTCTTTGAAAGGTTGGTAGAATTCCTCAGGGAATCCATCAGGTTCTGGGCTCTTGTTTTTTGGGAGGTTTTTGATCACTGATCTCATTATTAGATATTGATCTACTCACATTGTCAATTTCTTCCTGCTTCAGTTTTGGAAGTTTATAGTTTTTCCAGAACGCATCCATTTCATCTAGGTTGCTTAACCTATTGACATATAACTGTTGATAATAACTTCTCATAATTGTTTCTATTCCTTGGTGTTAGTTGTCATCTCTCCCTTTTCATTCATAATTTTATTAATTTGGGCCTTCTCTCTTTTCTTTTGGATTAGGTTGGCCAATGGTTTATTGATCTCATTGATTCTTTCAAAAAACCAGCTTCTAGTTTCATTGATGCATTCTACTGTATCTCTAGTTTCTATATCATTGATCTCTGCTTAAATCTTGATTATTTCCCTTCTTGTTTGTGGAGTTGGCTTCATTTATTGTTGACTCTCCAGTTCTTTAAGTTGTAGAGACATCTGCTGTAATGTGGATTTTTCAGTTTTGCTGAGGGAGGCTTGAATGGCTATGTATTTCCCCCTTAGGACCGCCTTTGCTGTATCCCATAGGTTTTGGACCAAAGTGTCTTCATTCTCATTGGCTTCCATAAATTGTTTAAGTTCTTTTTTGATTTCTTGGTTGATCCAAGCATTATTAAGTAAGGTGGTCTTTAGCTTCCAGGTGTTTGAATTCCTTCCAAACTTTTCCTTGTGGTTGAGCTCCAGTTTCAAAGCATTGTAATCTGAGAATATGCAGGGAATAATCTCAGTCTTTTGATATAGGTTGAGCCCTGATTTGTGATCCAGTATGTGGTCTATTCTGGAGAAGGTTCCACGTGCACTCAAGAAGAGTGTTTTTAGGGTGCAATGTTCTGTATATATATGTGAGGTCCATCTGCTCCAATGTGTCATTCAATGTTCTTGTTTCTTTATTGATTTTCTGCTTGCATGGTCTGTCTATTACTGAGAGTGGCATGTTAAGATCTCCTACTATTAATGTATTCATATCAATATGGCTCTTTATCTTGATTAACAGTTTTCTCATGTAATTGGCTGCTCCCATTTTGGGGGCATAAATATTTACAATTGTTAGATCTTGGTGGATAGCCCCTTTCAGAATGATGTAGTGTCCTTCTGTATCTCTGACTACTACAGTCTTTAGTTTAAAATCTAATTTATTTGACATGACAATTGCTTTAGTTTAAAATCTAATTTATTTGATATGACAATTACCCCAGCCTTCTTTTGCGGCCCACTGGCATGAAAGATGCATCTCCATCCCTTCACTTTCAGTCTGGGTGTATCCTTATGTCCAACATGTGTCTCTTGTAGACAATGTATGGATGGGTCTTGTTGTTTTATCCAATCTACAATCCTGTCATTTAATGGGCACATTTAGGCCATTCACATTGAGAGTGATTATTGAGAGATATATTTTTATTGACATTGTGTTACCTGTGAAGTCTTTGTTTCTATAGATTGTCTCCATATATTTCTGTCCAATGATATTCTTAGGATTTTTCCTCTTTTATAGAACCCCCCTTAATATTTCCTGCAGAATACTCTGATTTCTCTTCAGATCACATAAATCTTTTGCCTTTTTAATATTTCCTGCAGTGTTGGCTTGGTGGTCTCATACTCTTTTAAACCTTGCTGGTCTTGGAAGCTCTTTATCTCTCCACCCATTTTGCATGTCAATCTTGCTGGGTAAAATATTCTTGGCTGCATGTTCTTCTCATTTAGTGCCCTGAATATGTCTTGCCAGCCCATCCTGGCTTGCCAGGTTTCTGTGGACAGGTCTGAGGTCATTCTGATGGGCTTCCTCTGTATGTAAGGAATTTCTTTGTCCTAGCTGCTTTCAAGAGCTCCTGTCTACACTTATGATTCATCATTTTCACCATCAGGTGTCTTGAGGTCTTTCTAGATTCTGTGATCTTGGCAGAGACCTTTCTGCCTCTAGTACATGAACGCCAGTTCCATTCGCGTGATTGGGAACATTTTCATGGAGATTTTATTCACTATATCTTCTAGTCTTCTTTTTTTCTCCTCCCCCTCAGGGATTCCAGTAATTCTGACATTGGAACATTTCATGGCATCATTTATTTCCCTAATTCTGTTTTTGTGGCTTCTAAGCTGTTTGTTTCATGCTTCCTCCTGATCCTTTTTCTCTATATGTTTGTCCTCCAGATCAGTAATTCTATCTTCTGTCTCAGTTACCCTAGCTTTTAGAGAATTTATACTAGATTGGAACTCATTGAGAACATTGTGAACATCATCCCTGGTGGCTTTTGCTTCTGCCCTAATCAATTCCATTTTGTCATCCATGGCTTTCTCCAATCTAGCTATTGCCTGGATAATTGTTAGCCTGAATTCCCTTTCCGACATGTAGTCTATGTTTATATCCATTAGCTCTGTTGCAGAAGGCCCAGTCTCTGAATTTTTTCTCTGTTAGACATTCCTCCTCCTAGTCATTTTGGTGAGTGATAGCTGAACCAGATGTGTAGCTAAATGTTTGGACCATGGTGCAGGCAAGGTGCACCCTGGAACGCTTCTGAGCAATCAAGAGTCCCCACCCAAAAGAAAGAAAATGGAAAAAAAAGGGAGGGAGAGGGACAGGAAAAAAAGAAAGATAAAGAGAAGGTCCAGCCCAAATGGGTCCCATGGTAGGATTTATGAAGTACACAAACAAAAATAGACAAACAAAAAGAGCGACAAAAGTAGATGATAAGAGAAAAATAAAAACAAACAAACAAACAAACAAAAATAACCTCGTCAAAAAGAACCCCACATATAAGATTTATATACTACCAAGACAAAAACAAATACACAGAAACACTGGCAGAAGAAAAAGTTGGGAGAGTGGTTATAAATTCTCAGTGTAGGGAGGAAGGTTATTTTGATTCTTCCTGGATGTATCTTGATATCTTTGTTAAAAGACTCAACTTTCTTAAGATAAAGGGGGATTAAAAATGGGTTTACCTTCAGGGGTAGCATTTATTGAGGAAAGGGGATTACCTTGAAGCCCAACTCTATTTGAATATTTTAGAAAAAGAATAAATTAAAATAAAATAAAATTTAAAAATTAAAAAATAGAATAGCACAGGTATATGTATCAAAAAGTTCAGGTTAAAAGGTTATTATAGAATTTGATGTACTGGACATCTCACTGTGACGGTAAATAGGTTACAAAGTTATACATAAAAAAAACTGAACCAAAATAGTGGGAATGAATTAAAAATAATAGTTGTATCTATGAAGTAATGGTGGTTGTCCTCTTATCTTTTGTTGTTGTTGTTGTTGTTGTTGTTGTTGTTGGCTTTCCTGGGGAGGAGCCTGCCACATGGGTTTTCAAGCAATATTCCTAGAGTTATGTCCTCCTGCCCCCATCAAGGGGGTGGGCTCTGAAAAACCGGTTTTTCAGACTTTTGTTCTCTGGAGGTTTTTTTGTTTGCTTGTTTGGTTTTGCTTGTTTGTTTGTTTGTTGGTTTGTTTTCTCTCCCCTTGGCAGCTTTTGATGGTTGTTGAAGGTTTAGAGGAAAGCAAACTGCACTCAGACCTCCCTCTCAGAGAGAGGACTCAGTCTGTTCCCCTCTGGGTGCTCCAGAGCACATAAATTCCCCCTCCGCTGCTGGCAGAGCACATTCCTAGTCATGGTCTCTGGGGTCACAAGAACTCCCATTTGTACCCAAAACCAGGATAGCCTCAGCTGTCTGGGCAGCTCCAGACTGCCAGAGAGGTCCCAAGCAGGGATAGCGCACTGAGATTTTCCCGCTGGCCCTGGCTGGGTCTCTCTGGGTCTGAGAGAGTCCCAGCTTGTGCCTGCATGCACCTCTCTCAGGGAAGGGTGTGGAGCATGACTCAAATTCTGGTAGCCTGGCATGGAGATTGCAAAAGGCTGTGGTTCTGCTGGATGGCGCCTACATGCACTTCTCTCAGGGGAAGGTGTGGGACATGACTCAGACTCTGGTAGCATGGCATGCTTGTGGAGCGTGCAAAATGCTGTGGTTCTGCCAGCTGGCGAGGCCCCCTTTCTCTCAGGAGAGCCACCACCCACATGCTCTCAGGTGCGCTGGTGGCTCAGGGACCAAGGCCTGGCTCCTTCGCCACACTCTCTCTGGCTCAGTGCCAGAGAGCTGTCCTGGGTCCACAGGACCCAATTCCTACAATTTCCCCCCACCATCCTTTGCTCTTTTTGAGTGCTTTCAACCAGACTCCAAGTTAATGCTAGTCCCCATTCACAGGGTACTCTCCTAGTGGGGTATTACTTCCCAGTGGGTTGCTTCTGATAGCTCCCTCCCCCTTTTGTTTATCTTCTGATATCAGTCGGATATTCCCACTCCACTTTACCTGCCCACTGGCATCTTCTGCCCCCATAGAGATCCAGAAGTGTATAATTCTAATCTCAGGCTGATTTCATGTGTGACCATAGTTCTTTGGTAGGTTATCAGCTCACTTTAGGGTACAGGTTGAAATAGCGCCTCATCCTACTTCCCCACCATCTTGTCTCCCCCTAGGACATTTTCATATTGCATAGTCACCATCCCCTAAAAGGTTTCTACCTGGAAAAACTTTCATTTGGTGGGGAGTTCTCTTCTTTGTTATGTTGACTAGTCATGAGTGTTGCTTCCTACCTATAATATCACACTTACATTAAATACCCCTTCCATCTTCCAGGAACTAGAACGTGATGTGAATTCCATTCTGTGTAAATTTGTTTCTCAGAATTAAAGACTTGTCATTTTCCACATGATGCCACACACACATTGAGACAGGCTTCTTTCCTAAGGCCACTTTCCTGTACTTCGAAGCACACTCGCTGGAAGGCTTGTCTCTTGCTGAGAGCTGTTGCTCACTCCAAGTTGCATTCTCCATAAAATTGGGGCAGAATATAAGTGGCATAACTTTTTTTCATAGACACTCACGCATAGTTAGGACATTGTGTTTATCTTCTGGAATTAAGAATTTGTTGAGAATGCAATCCTCCACAGACTCATATCTCAGAGAAAAATGGGTGCCCATTTCCTCATGATTACCCTAGACACTTGAAAAGCATTTTGTTTCAAGATGCAGAGTTTCCTGAAAGGATGTTTTCTATACAGACCTTGTTCTCAGAGGAAAGGCTAGGGCACTTTTATTTTGCATAAACACCCACGTGCTAAAAGGCTTCTTCCAGGAAGAATCCTGTCTTTGGCTTAGAGTTGAGAACTGCATTACATTATGACACACAAACATTGAGAAATGCTTCTTTTCACAGGCCAGAAAGCATGATATGGACCTTTTGTTCTGCACAGGATTGTTTCTCAGAGAGAAGGGTCGGGCCCTTTCCTGTTGCTAAAGCACATCCATGCTGTAGGACCTCTCCCCTGTAGGATATTGTTGTCTGTTGAACATTGATTCTTCATAGACTTGTTTTGATTGATCAGAAACATGGCAATATGCCTTTGCTCCCAGGCATCTCTTTGATATCATCTCTACTTTCTCAAAACAAGGATATCTGGAGAATGCCATTCCTCACAGGGTATTATTAGTTTAGTTTTCCTCAGAGGTTGGTGTGGGCAGCTTCCTCATGATTCTGCCCATTCACATAAAAATGTTTCTGTCTTCTGTATTTCAGTTTCCTTGATTGTTGTGTTCTCCAAGATCTGCTTTCTCAGAGGGAAAGATCGGGCACCTTCCTATTGTCTAAACACATCCCTGCTGGATGATGCCTCTTTTGAAGTACCATGAAGTTGGCTGAAAGTGGCATTCTACACAAAATCCAGTCAATGTGTCACAGTCAGGGCACCTTCCATATACTACCACCCATACTCTTGAAGTTAATCTCTTGTCTAGCAGGGAGAATTGGTGGTGAGTTCCATATTCCACAGACTTGCTGGTCGGAGCTCAAATGGAGGTGCTTTCCTGTTCCCCCACTACTCTCACTGAAAACACTTCTTCTTCAATAAGCAAAATATACTTCACATTTGGTTTTAAACAAATCTGTTTCTCAGAGAGAAGCTGAGTGTCCTTTCCTGTGTCTGAACCCATATATATGAACCCAGAAGGTCTCTCCTTTTAAGAACTTTTTGGCAGAGAGAAGCACTCTTCAGAGACTAGAATACATTCTTCACGGACAGGGCACCTTCCTTGTACCAGCCAACATGCATTTCAGATTGCTCCAAGTTCTGGAAACCAGAATTGTTCCACAGTCCCATTCAACATAGCCTTGTTTCCAAGTGTTAAATTTGTAGTGGGTTCCTCTTGATTCCACACCTCCACTTGGAAAAGCTTCTATCTGCAGGCCCCAAGATGTGCCCTCATCTTGTGCTCTCCTTGGACTTGTTTTTCAGAGGAAGGCTAGGGCACTGTTCCATGGCTTCATGGCATACGTGTTCCAAGGCTTCTCCCTGGAGGAACCTTGATGTTGGCTGCCAGTTGCATTTGGCAGGGACTTGTTTCTACCCTTGGGACTTGTTACCTGGAACTTCCTGGATGCTACTGACCGTGGACTTGATTGCCCTTCAATTCTGGAAATAGGAAGGGAGTGGTGTGTTCCTTCCTCCAATGTGATTCTGGACTTAAAGGAATGGGGTTTCCTCAATATTCCACAGGTATACTGGAAAATGATCCTCTCTTCAGGGTGCCTGTGAATCCCAGATTGCTGTGTATTCCAATAACTCTCTATCAGTGAGATATACACAGGGAACTTTCTTGTACTTAAAAGCATGTTCACAGGATGCCCTGTCACTTGCTGAGAGCTGTTGCTCACTCTAAGGTGCATTCTCTGTGGACTTGGGGCATAGCATAAGCTACATGACTTCTTTCCTAGACACTCACACATAGGTAGGGCATTGTGTTTATCTTCTAGAAGCAAGAATTCATTGTGAATGTAATTCTCTACAGACTCATATATCAGAGTGAAATGGGTGCCAGTTTCCTATGATTCCCATTGAGCCTTAGAAAGCAATTCTACTTCATGATGCAGAGATTCCTGGATGCTCTCTATGTAGACCTCATTCTCAGAGGGAAGGCTATGGCACTTTCATTTGGCATAAACATCCACCTTCTAAATGGATTCTCGCTGGAAGTATCTTACCTTTGGCTTATAGTTGAGAGCTGTATTACATGATGCCACAGGTACATAGAGAAATGCTTCTTTCCTCAGGCCAGAAGTCATGACTTGGACATTTTGTTCTCCAGAGAATTGTTTCTGAGGGAGAAGAGTGGGGTCCTTATCTGGTGCTGAAAACATCCATATTCTAAGACCTCCCCCTTGTAGGATATCATTGTCTGCTAAATGTTGAGTTCTCCATGGACTCATTTTGAAGCCTCAGGGACATGGTGCCATTCCTTTACTCCCAGGAGTCTCTTTGATTTTGTCTCTACCTTCTTGAAACAAGGATACTGGGAGAATGCCATTCCTCACAGGATATATTAGTTTAGTTTATGTCAGAGGTTGATGTAGGTGGTTTCCTCATGATGCTGCCCATCCACATAAAAATGTTTCTGTCTTCCACATGTCTGAGTTTCCTTGACTGTTGTGTTCTCCAAGATCTGCTTACTCAGAGGGAAGTATCGGGCACATTCGTGCCATCTAAACACATCCATGTTGGACAACACCTCTCGTGAAATACCTTGAAGTTGGCTGAAAGTGGCATTCTACACAAACTCTTGTCACTGTGTCAGGGGCAGGGCACTTTCTGTATTCTACCACCCGTACTCTTGAAATTGATCTCTCTTCTGGCAGTGAGAATGGATGGAGAGTTACATGTTCCACAGACTTGCCATTTTGAGTTCAATTGGCAGTGCTTTCCTCTTCTCCCACCACTCTCAATGAAAACACTTCTTCTTCGATCAGCAAAACATACTTGACATGTGGTTTTCCACAAACCTCTTTCCCAGAGGGAAGCAGAGGGCCCTTCCCTGTGTTTGAAACCCATACCTTTCAGAAGGCCTCTCCCTTTAAGAACTTGTTGGCAGAGAAGGGCACTCTCCAGAGACTGGATATATTATTCAGGGACAGGACAGCTTCCCTATACCAGACAACATGCATTTGAGATGGCTCGAGTTCTAGAAACCATTATTGTTTGACAATCCCATTCGAAATAGCCTTGTTTCTGAGTGTTAAATCTTTATTCCACATCTCCACTTGGAAACACTTCTAACTGCAGCCTCCAGATGTGCCTTCAGCCTAGTGGTCTCCCCAGAGCTGCTTTCAGGGGAAGGCTGGGGCACTGTCATGTGGCTTCAGTGCATACGTGTTCCACTGCTTCTCCCTGGAGGACCCTTGGTGTTGGCAGCAAGTTGCATTCGGCAGGGACTTGCCTCTACTGTTGGGACTTGAGGCATGGAACTTTCCAGATGATACTGACCATGGATTTGATCTGCCCCTCTGTTCTGGAAACAAGAAGGGAGTGGTGTGTTCCTTCTTCCAATGTGATTCTGGGCTTAAAGAAACAGTGGTTTCCTCATGATTCCACAGGTACCCTGGAAAACTCTCCTCTCTTCAGGATGCCTGTGAGACCCTGAACACTGTGTATTTCACAGACTCTTTCTTGGTGGGATGGACAGGTAATAAATTCCTCTCCTTGAAAGCACATTTGCTGGAAGATTCGTCCCTTGCTGAGAGCTGTTGCTCACTCCAAGTTGCATTCTCCATAGATATGAGGCACCACGTAACCAACTTGACTCCTTTCCTGGACACTCCCACATAGGTAGGACATTGTGTTTATCTTCTCTAAGCAAAAATTCGTGAAGTCAATTCTCCACAGACTTGAATCTCAGAGCAAAATGCGAGTCTGTTTCCTCATCATTCCCCTCAAGCCTTGGAAAGTGATTCTATTTCAGGATGCATAGATTCATTGAAGGATATTTCTTATATAGACCTCATTCTAGGAGAAAGGCTAGTGCACCTTCATTTGGTATAAACACCCACCTGCTAAAAGCCTTCTCCCTGTAGGAATCCTGCCTTTGACATTGAGTTGAGAGGAGTATAACATGATGCCACGTGTACATTGAGATATGCTTTTTTCTCAGGCCAGAAGGCATGAAGGAAGGACCTTTTGTTCTTCAGAGGATTGTTTCTCAGAGAAAAGGGTGGTGCTGTTACCTGTTGCTGAAACACATCCATGCTGTAAGACCTCTCCCTTAGAGGATATGGTTGTCTGCTGAACATTGCATTCTGCATAGACTTGTTTTGACCCATCAGGGACATGGTGCCATGGCTTTACTCCCAGGCATCTCTTTGATATTGTCTCTACCTTCTCGAAACAAGGATACCTGGCGAATGCCATTCCTCACAGGGTGTTATTAGTTTAGTTTTCATCTGAGGTATATGTAGGTGGTTTCCTCATGATTGTTTCCTCATGATTCCACCAATTCACGTAAAAAAAAAATGTTTCTCTCTTTATGGATGTCAGAGTTTCCTTGATTATTGTGTACTCCAAGACATGCTTTCTCAGAGGTAAGTATTGGGCAAGTTCATGTTGTCTAAAGTCATCCATGCTAGACGATGCCTCTCTTGAAGTACCTTGATGATGGCTGAAAGTGGTATTCTACACAAACTCCTGTTGATTTGTCAGGGGTAGGGCAACTTCCATATGCTACCACCTCTCTTCTTGCAGTGAAATTGGTGGAAAATTGCATTTTTCATAGACTTGCTGTTAAGAGTACTAATCAGTGGCACTTTCTTGTTCTTGTACCACACTCATTAAGAACACTTCTTCCTCAATCAGCAAAACACAATTGACTTTTGGTTCCCATAGACCTTCTCAGAGGGAAGCAGAGCCCCCTCCCTGTGTCTGAAACTCATACATGTCAGAGGCCACTCACTTTAAGACTTTCTCTCAGAGAGGAGCACACTCCAGAGACTAGTATCTATTACTCAGGGACAGGGCACCTTTCCTATACCAGCCAAGATGCATTTGAGATGGCTCAAGTTCTGGAAACTAGAATTGTTCCACAGTCCCATTTTATATACCCTTGTTTCCAAGTGTTAAATCTGCAGTGGGTACCTCTTGATTCCACATTTTCGCTTGGAAATGCTTCTATTTGCTGCCCCCAAGATGTGCCATCTGTCTTGTGGTCTCCCTGGACTTGATATTCAGGTGAAGGCTAGGGCACTGTCCTGTGACTTCAATGCATATGTGTTCCAAGGCTTTTCACTGGTAGAACCTTGGTGTTGGCTGCAAGTTGCATTTGGCAGGAACTTGTTTCTACACTTGGGACTTGGAACTTTCTGGATGCTACCAACCTTAGCTTTGATCTCTTGTCTGGAAACAATGGAGTGGTGTGTTCCTTCAACATGATTCTGGACTTAAAGGAACAGTGGTTTCCTCATTATTCCACTGGTACACTGGTACACTGGAAAACACTACTCTTTTCAGGATGCCTGTGAATCCATGAACACTGTGTATTCCACAGATTATCTCAACGGGATGGTCAGGGAACATTCCTGTACTTCAATGCACACTCAATGGAAAATTTATCCCTCGTTGAGAGCTGGTCCTCGCTCCCAGTTGTATTCTCTGTAGACTTGGGGCACCAGGTTAGCGACATGACCCCTTTCCTAGACACTCACACATTGGTAGGACATTGCATTTATCTTCTGGATCCAAGGATTTGTTGTGAATGCAATTCTTCACAGACCCATATCTCAGAGAAAAATGGGCACCCATTTCCTCATGATTCCTCTCGAGGCTTGGAAAGTGATTTATTACAGGATGCAGAGATTTCTTGAAGGATCTTTTCTATATAGACCTCATTCTCAGAGGGAAGGCTAGGGCCTTTTCTTTTGGCATAAACACCCACCTCCTAAACAGCTTCTCCATGGAGGAATCCACCTTTGGCTCAGAGTTGAAAGCTGCATTGCAGGATGCCACACCTAAATTGAGAAATGCTTCTTTCCTCAGGCCAGAAGACATGATTTGGACCTATTTTTCTGCACCGGATTTTTTCTCAGAGAGAATGGTGGGGCCCTTTCCTGTTGCTGAAACACATTCATGCTGTAAGACCTCTCCCTTATAGGATATCATTGTCTGCTGAAAGTTGCATTCTCCATTCTCCAAAGGCCCATTTTGACTTGTCAGGAGATGGTGCCATGCCTTTACTCCCAGGCGTCTCTTTCATATCGTCTCTACCTTCTCAAAAGAGGGTTACCTGGAGAATGCCATTCCTCACAGGGTGTTATTAGTTTAGTTTTCCTCAGACTTTGATGTAGGCAGTTTCCTCATGATTCCACACATCCACATAAAAACATTTCTGTTTTCTAGATGCCAGAATTTCCTTGATTGTTTTGTTCTCCAAGATCTGCTTTCTCAGAGGGAAAGATTGGGCATGCTCCTGTTGTCTAAACACATCCCTGCTGGACAATGCCTCTCTTGAAGTACTCTGAGATTGGCTGAATATGGAATTGTATACAAACACCTGTCAAATTGTCAGGGGCAGGACACCTTCAGCCTACAACCACCCATACTCTTGAAGTTGATCTCTCTTCTGGCAGTGAGAATTGGTGGAGGGCTGCATGTTCCACAGTCCTATGGTTCAAGTTCAATTGGTGGCTCTTTCTTGTTCTCCCACCACTCTCAATGAAAACACTCCTTCCTCAATCAGCAAAACATACTTGACATTTGGTTTTTCCACAGACCTGTTTCTCAGGCAGAAGCAGAGCGCCCTTCCCTGTGTCTGAAAACCATATATGTGAGAAGTCCTCTCCCTTGAAGAACTTGTTGGCAGAGAGGAGCACTCTCCAGAGACTAGGATATATTCTTCAGCAACATGGCACCTTCCCTATACCAGCCACCATGCATTTGAGATGGCTCCAAGTTCTGGAAACTGGAATTGTTTGATAGTCCCATTTGAAATAGCCTTTTTTCCCAGGTGTTAAATTTGTGGTGGATTCCTCCTGATTCCAAATCTCTAATTGGAAAAGCTTCTATCTACAGCCCCCCAGATGTGGCTTAAGCATTGTGGTCTCCCCACACTTGTTTTTCAGAGGAAGACTAGAGCACTGTCCTGTGGCTCAATGCATACATGTTCCGAGACTTCTCCCCAGAGGAACCTTGGCGTTAGTGGCAAGTTTGCATTTGGCTGGGACTAGTTTCAAACCTTGGGATGTTGCATGGTACATTCCAGATGCTACCAACTGTAGATTTGATCTTGCCCCACTCTTCTGGAAATAAAAAGGGAGTGGTGTGTTCCTTCCTCCAATTTGATTCTGGACTTAAAGGAACAGTGGTTCCCTCATGAATCCATAGGTACACTGGAAAATGCTCGTGTCTTCAGGATGCTAGTGAAGCCCTGAACACTGTGTATTCCATAGGCTCTTTCATGATGGGATAGACAGGAAAAGTTTCTTCATTGCAAAGCACACTCGCTGCAATACTTGTCCCTTGCTGAGAGCTGTTTCTTCACTCTAAGTTGCATTCTCCATAGACTTGGAGCACCAGGTGAGCGACATGACTCCTTTCCTAGACACTCACACATTGGTAGTACATTCTGTTTATCTTCTGGAAGCAAGAATTCGTTGAGAATGCAAATCTTCACAGACTCGTATCTCAGAGCAGAATGGATGCCTGTTTCCTCATGATTCCCCTCAAGTCTTGGAAAGTGATTCTATATGCATCTTGCAGTCAACACCAAAGATCCTCCAGGGAGATGCCTCGGAACATGTATGCTTCTATACATCTATAGGATGCAGAGATTCCTTGAAGGATGTTTTCTTTATGGACCTCATTCTCAGAGGGAAGGCTAGGGCCCTTTCATTTGGCATAAACACCACCTGCTAAAAGGCTTCTCCCCGGAGAAATCCTGCCTTTGGCTTAGAGTTGAAGGTTGTATTACATGATGCCACATGTACATTGAGAAATGCTTCTTTCCTCAGGCCAGAGGCATGACTTGGACATTTTGTTCTGCACAAGATTGTTTTTCAGAGATAAAGGTGGGGCCCTTTCCTGTTGCTGAAACACATCATGCTGTAACACCACTCCCTTGTAAGATATTGTCTTCTGCTGAATGTTGTGTTCTCCATACACTTCTTTTGAAGCATGAGGGGCATGGCCCCATTCCTTTGCTCCCAGGTATCTCTTTGATATCATCTCTACCATCTTGAAACAAGGATACCTGGAGAATGCCATTCCTCACAGGGTATTGTTAGTTTACGTTTCATCAGAGGTTGATGTAAGTAGTTTCCTCATGATTCCACCCATCCACATTAAAACATTTCTGTCTTCCAGATGTCAGAGATTCTTTGATTGTTTTGTTCTCCAAGATCTGCTTTCTCAGATGGAAGTATTGAGCACATTCATGTTGTTTAAACACCTCCATGCTGGACAATGCCTCTCTTGAAGTACCTTGAAGTTGGCTGAAAGTGGCATTCTACACAAACTCCAGTCAACGTGTCAGCGTCAGGGCACATTCCTTATATGACCTCCCATACTCTTAAAGTCGATCTCTCTTCTGGCAGTGAGAATTGGTGGAGAGTTGCTTATTCCACAGACTTGGGGGTTTGAGTTCAATGGGCAGCACTTTCCTGTTCTCCCACCACTCTCAATGAAAACACTCTTCTTCAATGAGCAAAACACACTTTACATTTGTTTGTCCATGACCTGTTCCTCAGAGGGAAGCAGAGGGCCCTTCCCTGTGTCTGAAACCCATACATGCCAGACGGCTTCTCCCTTGAAGAACTTATTGGCAGAGTGGAGCACTCTCCAGAAGTAGGATATATTCTTTAGGGACAGGGCACCTTCACTACACCAGCCAACATGTATTTGAGATGGCTCCAAGTTCTGGAAACCAGAATTGTTTGACAGTCCCAATCTACATAGCCTTGTTTTCCAGTGTAAATTTGCAGCAGGTTCACACTGATTCCACATCTCCACTTAGAAACGCTCCTATAGGAAGCCCCCAAGGTGTTCTTCAATCCTGTGGTTTCCCTGGACTTGCTTTTCAGAGGAAGGGTAGGGCACTGTCCTGTGGCTTCATGGCACACATGTTCCGAGGCATCTCCCTGGAGGATCTTTGGTGTTGACTGCAAGATGCATATGGCAGGGACTTGTTTATACCCTTGGAACTTGTTGCATGAACTTTCCAGATGCTACAGACCTCGATTTGATCTTGCCCCTCTCTTCTGGGAACAAAACGGGAGTGCTGTGTTCCTTCCTCCAATGTGATTCTAGACTTGAACAGTGGTTGCCTCATGATTCCACAGGTACACTGGAAAACGCTTGTGTCTTCATGATGCCAGTGAAGCCCTAAACTGTGTGAATTCCAAAGACTCTTTCTCAGTGGTATGGACAGGATATTCCTATGCTTCAAAGCACACTCGCTGGAAGATTTGCCCTCGCTGAGAGCTATTGCTTGCTCCCTGCTGCATTCTTTGTAAACTTGTGGCACCACATAAGCTACATGACTCATTTTCTCAACACTCACACATAGATAGGACATTGCATTTATCTTTTGGAGGCAAGAATTCATTGAGAATGCCAATCTCCACAGACTCGTATCTCAGACTGAAATGAGCTCCAGTTTCCTCACAATTCCTCCCGAACCTTGGAAAATGATTCTATTTCAGCATGCAGAGATTCCTTGAAGGATGTTTTCTAGACAGACCTCATTCTCAGAGGGAAGGCTAGGGCACTTACATTTGGCATAAGCATCCATCTCCTAAAGGTTTCTCCCTGGAAGAATTGTGCCTTTGGCTGAGAGTTGAAAGCTGTATTATGTATGATGCCACACGTACATTGAGAAATGCTTCATTTCTCAGGCCAGAAGACATGACTTTCAAATTTTGTTCTGCACAAGATTGTTTCTCAGAGAGAATGGTGGGGCCCTTTCCTGTTGCTGAAACACATTCATGCTGTAAGACCTCTCCCTTGTAAGATGTCATCATCTGCTGAACATTGTGTTCTCCATAGACTTGTTTTGACTCATCAGGGACATGGCACCATGCCTTTACTCCCAGGTATCTCTTTGATATTGTCTCTACCTTCTCAAAACAAGGATACCTAGAGAATGCCATTCCTCACAGGGTATAATTAGTTTAGAATTCGTCAGACGTTGATGTAGGGGGTTTCCTCATGATTTCTCCCATCCACATAAAAAAAAGTTACTGTACTCCAGATGTCAGAGATTCTTTGACTGTTCTCTTCTCCAAGATCTGCTTTCTCAGGGGAAGGACAATGCCTTCCTGAAGTATGTTGAAGTTGGCTGATAGTGTCTTACCACACAAATTTGTGTGGATTTGTCAGGGGCAAAGTACCTTCCATATACTACCACCCATACTCTTGAGGTGGATCTCATCTGGAAGGGAGAATTGGTGGAGAGTTGCATGTTCCACAGACTTACTGGTTCAAGGTCAATGGGCGGAGCTTTCTGTTCTCTCACCACTCTCACTGAAAACACTTCATTGTCAATAAGCAAGACATACTTGACATTTGGATTTCCACAGATGTGTTTCTGAGGGAAGCAGAGTACACTTGTCTAGGTCTGAAACCCATATATGCCAGAAGGCCTTTCATTTAAGAACTTGTTGACAAAGATGATCACTCTCCAGGGAATAGGATATATTCTTCAGTGACATGGTACCATCTCTATAACAGCCAATATGCATTTGAGATGGCTCAAGTTCTAGAAACTGGAATTGTTCAACAGTTCCATTTGACATAGTCTTGTTTCCAAGTGTTAAATCTGCAGCAGGTTCCCCTTGATTCTACATCTCCACTTGGAAATGCTTCTATCTGCAGCCCCCAAGATTTGGCTTCAGGATGTGTTCTCCCAAGACTTGTTTTTCAGGGGAAGGGTAGGGCACTGTCCTGTGCCTTCAACGCACTCTTGTCCCAAAGCTTCTCCCTGGAGGAACTTTGGTGTTGGCTGCAAGTTGCATTTGGCAGGGACTTGTTTCTACCCTTGGGACTTGTGCCATGGAACATTCAGGATGTTACTGACCACCGATATGCTCTCACCCCTCTCTTCTGGAAGCAAGAAGGAAGTGGATTGCTCCTTCCTTTAACAGGATTCTGGACTAAAGGACTGTGGTTTCCTCATCATTCCACAGCTACACAGGAAAACTCTCCTCTATTTTGGATGCCTGTGAATACTAAATGCAGTGTATTCCACAGACACTTTCTCGGTGGGATAGACAGGGAACTTGCCTGAGCTTCATAGCACACTCACTTGAAGACTTGTCCCTTCCTGAGAGCTGTTGCTCCCACCAAGTTTTATTCTCCATAGACTTTGGGCTCCACATAAGCGACATAATTTCTTTCCTAGACCCTCCCACAGAGGTAAGTGTTTATCTTCTGGAAGCACAAATTGGTTGAGACTGCAATTCTCCACAGACTCATATCTCAGAGTGAAATGGGCACCTCACAATTCCCCTCGAGCCTTGGAAAGCAATTATATTTCAGGATTCAGAGATTCCATGAAGGATATTTTCTACAGACACCTCATTCTCAGAAGGAAGACTAGGGCACTTTCATTTTGCGTAAACATCCACCTGCTAAAAGGCTTCTCCCTGGAAGAATCCTGCCTTTGGCTTAGAGTTGAGAGCTATATAAATGATGCCACACCTACAAAAAGAAATGCTTCTTTCCTTGGGCCAGAAGCCATGACTTGCACCTCTTATTCTGCACAGGTTTGTTTCTGAGAGAGAAGTATGGAGCCCTTTCCTGATGCTGAAACACATCCATGCTATAAGACCTCTCCCTTGCAGGATATCATTGTCTACTGAACGTTGCGTTCTTCATAGACTTCTTTTGACATGTGAGAGACATAGTGCCATGCCTTTGCTCCCAGGCATCTCTTTGATATCATCTCTAGCATCTCAAAACACAGATACCTAGGAAATGCCATTCCTCAGAGGGTATTATTTGTTTAGTTCTCATCAGAGGTTGATGTGGGTGATTTCCTCATGATTCCAACCATCCATGTAAAAATGTATCTGTCTTCCAGATATCTGAGTTTCCTTGATCATTGTGTTCTCCAAGATCTGCTTTCTCAGAGGGAAGGATTGAGCATGTTCATGTTGTCTGAACATATCCATGCTGGTCGACACCTCTCTTGAAGAACTTTGAAGTTAGCTGAAAGTGGCATTCTACACAAACTCTTGTCACTGTGTCAGGGTCAGGGCACTCTCCCTATACTACCACCCATAGTCTTGAAGTCGATCTCTCTTCTGGGAGATAGAATTGGTAGAGAATTGCATGTTATTTAGTGCTGGTTCAAGCTCAACCTGCAGCACCCACCTGTTCTCCCAGCAGTCTCACTTCTTCGTCAATACACAAAACATACTTGACATTTGGATTTTCACAAATGGATTTCTTAGAGGAAAGGAGAGAGCCCATTCCGGAGTCTGAAACCCATCCATGCCAGAAGGCCTCCCTTTTAAGAACACATTCATGGAGAAGAGCACTCTCCAGGGAATAGGATATATTCTTCAGTGACATGGCACCTTCTGTATATCAGCCAACATGCATTTGAGATGACTTCAGGTTCTGGACCCAGAATTGTTTGACAGTTCCATTGGGCCTAGCCTTGTTTCCCAGTGTTAAATCTGCAGAGGGTTCCCCTTGATTCCACATCTCCACTTGGAAATGCTTCTATCTGCAGCCTCCAAGATGTGCCTTCAGTCTGTGGTCTTTCCAGACTTGTTTTTCAGGGGTAGGCTAGAGCAAGAACTGTGGCTTCAACCAGTACATGACCTGAGGCTTCCCTGGAGGAACCTTGGTATGGCTGCAAGTTGCATTTGGCAGGGACTTGTTTCTACCCATGGCACTTGTTGCATGGAACATTCCAGATGATACTGACCACTGATATGATCTCGCCCCTCTCTTCTGGAAACAAGACAAGTTCAGTCTGCAGCCCTTTACTGTTCTCCCACCACTCCCACTGAAAACACTTTTTCTTCAATAAGCAAAATGGTACATGACATTAAGTTTTCCACAGAACTGTTTCTCAGATGGAGGCATAGCGCCATTTCCCGTGTCCGTACATGCCAAAAGTCTTATCCCTTTAAGAACTTGTGGGCTGAGAGTAGCACTCTCCACAGATGAGGATATATTCTTCAGGTATATGGCACCTTCCCTATACCAGCCAACATACATTTGCAATGGCTCCCAGTTCTTGAAGCCAGAATTGTTTGACAGTTCCATTCGATATAGACCAATTTCAATGTGTTAAATCTGCTGCAGGTTCCTCTTGATTGCACATCTGCACTTGGAAATGCTCCTATCTGCATCTCCCAAGATATGCTTTTGGCCTTTTGGTTTTCCCAGACTTGTCTTTCAAGGGCATGCTAGGGCACTTTCCTGTGGCCTCTACACATGCGTGTTCCAAGGTTTCTCCCTGGAGGATCCTTGGTGTTGTCTGCTAGTTGTATTTGTCAGGGACTTGTTTCTACCCTTGGGACTTGTTATATGTAACCTTCCAGATGCTACCAACTATGGATATGATCTCACTCCTATATTCTGGAAACAATAAAGGAGTGGAGTGTACCTTTCTCCAATGTGTTTCTGGACTTAAAGGAACAGTGGTAACCTTATGATTCCACAGGTATACTGGAAAACACTTCTATCTTCAGAATACCAATAAATCCCTAAATGCTATGTATTCCACAGACTCTCTCTTGGTGGGAAGTACAGGGAACTCTCCTGTGGCTTCAAAGCATACAGGCTGGAAGACTTGTCCTTTGGTGAGACCTGTTACTCACTCCAAGTTGAAGTCTCCATACACTTTGGGTTCCAAGTAACCGACATGACTCCTTACCTAGACACACACCCAGAGGTATGACATTGCATTTATCTTCTGGAAGCAAAAATTCTTTAGAATGCCATTCTCCATATGCTCATATCTCAAGTGAAATGCACACCAGTGTCCTAATGATTCCCCTCTTACTTGTAAAACACTTCCATTTCAGGAAAAAGAAATTCCTTGAAGGCTGTTTCTACACAGACCTTGTTCTGAGAAGGAAGGCTAGGGCACTTTCGTATTGCATATACACCCATCCACTAAAAGGCTTCTCCCTGGATGAATCCTGCCTTTAGCTGAAAGGTCCACTCTCCATAGTGGTTTTTTTTGACCAGTCATGGGCATCACTCCCTACCTATACTACCATACTTACATTGGATAGCCCTTCTGTTTTCCAGGAACTGGGCTCACTCTGAATTCCATTCTGAAGAGACTTGTTTCTCAGAATTAAAGCCTTGTCATTTTCCTCAGGATGCCACACATACTTTGAGAAAAATGCTTCTTTCCTCAGGCCAGAAGGCATGACTTGGACCTTTTGTTCTCCCTAGGATTGTTTCCCAGAGAGAAGGGTAGGGCACTTTCCTGCTGCTGAAATACATATATGCTGTAAGGCCTCTCTCTTGTAGGATATTGTTGTCTGCTGAACGTGTATTCTCCACAGACTTGTTTCAATGCCTCTGGGATATGCCTCCATTCCCCTAGTCCCAGGTATCTCTTTGATATCGTTTCTACATTCTCAAAACAAGAATACATGGAGAGTGTCACTCCTCACAGGTTATTATTAGTTTTGTTTTCCTCAGGGGTTGATCTAGGTGATTTCCTCATGATTCTGCCCATCCATGTAAACATGTTTCTGTCTCCTGGAAGTCAGAGATTCCTTGAATGTTGTATTCTCCAATGACTGCTTTCTTCAAAGGAAGAGTAGGGCAAGTGTGTGTTGTCTGAATACATCCATGCTGGAAGGCATGTCTTTTGAAGTACCTTGACGTTGGCTGAAAGTGAAATTCTACACAGACTCCTGTTGATGTGTCAGGATCAGGCATTTTCTCTATACTATTACCCATGTTCATGAAGATGATCTTTCTTCTAGAAGTAAGAATTGGTGGGGAGTTCCATGCTCCACAGACTTATGGATTCATGTTCAATCTGCAGCCCTTTCCTTTTCTTCCACCATTCCCACTGAAAACACTTCTTCAATAAGCAAAATGGTACTTGACATTTGGTCTTCCACAGACCTGTTTCTCAGAGGGAAGTACAGCACCCTTTCCTGTGTCTGGAAACCATACATCCAGAAGGTTTCTCCCTTTAAGAACTTGTGGGCTGAGAGGAGCACTCTCCACAGAATAAGGGATATTCCTCAGGGACATGGTACCTTCCCTATATCAGCCAACAGGCAATTGAGATGGCTCCAAGTCTTGCACTGGATTTGTCCGACAGTTCCATTCAATATAGACTTGTTCCCACGTGTTAAATCTGTGGTGGGTTGGTCTTCATTGCACATGTCCACTTGGGAACGCTTCTATCGGGAGCCCCCTTGATGTGCCCTCAGCCTGTAGTCTCCCCAGACTTGATTTAAGGAAAGGCTAGGGCATTTTCCTGTGGCTTCAACACATGCATGTCCCAAGGCTTCTCCTTGGGGGAACCTTGGTGTTGGCTGCTAGTTGCATTCTGCAGGAACTTGATTTGACACTTGGGACTTGTTGCATGGAATCTTCCAGATGCTACCAACTGTGGATTTGATCTCTCTTCTGGAAAGAAGAAGGGAGTGTAGTGTTCTTTCTTTCAGTGTGTTTCTGGACTTAAAAGAACAGTGGTTTCCTCATGATTCCATAAGTACACTGGAAAATGCTTCTATCTTCAGGGTGCCTGTGAATCCCTGAAAGTTGTGTATTCCACAGACTCTTTCTTGGTCGGATGGACAGGGTACTTCTCTGTGGCTTCAGAGCACACACGCTGAAAGTCTTATTCCTTGGTGAGAGCTGTCACTCACTTCAATTTGCATTCTTCATAGACTTGGAGCTCCATGTAAGCAAAATGACTCATTCCCTACACCTCACACAGTGGTATGACCTAGCATTTATCTTATGGAAGCAATAATTTATTGAGAATGCCATTCTCCACAGACTGGTATATCAGAACAAAATGGGCACCAGTGTCCTCACGATTCACCTTCCACCTTGCAAAAAGCTTCTATTTCAAGAAGAAGAGATTCCTTGAGGGATGTTTCTAAACAGACCTTGTTCTGATAAGGAAGGCTAGGGCACTTTCAAATTGCATATACACCAACCCGCTAAAAGGCTTCTCCTTGGAAGAATCCTGACTTTAGCTGGGAGTTCCACTCTCCACAGTGTTGTTTCAACTTTCAGGGGCATTGCTCCCTACCTATACTACCACACCTACAATGGATAGACCTTCTGTCTTTTGGGAACTAGAACTCACTCTGAATCCATTCTGAAGAGACTTTTTCCTCAGAATTAAAGCCTTGTTTTTCTCCTCATGATGCCACACATACACTGACCAATGCTCCTTTCCTTAGACTAAAAGGCATGACTTGAACATTTTGTTCTCCAAGGATTTTTTTCTCAGAGAGGAGGTAGGGTACTTTCCTGTTGCTGAAACATATACATGCTGTAAGGCCTATGCTAGTAGTATATTGTTGTCTGATGAACATTTTGTATTCCATAAATTTGTTTCAGTGCCTCAGGGACATGTCACCATTCCTCTAATCCCAGGCACCTTTATGATATCATCTCTACCTTCTTGAAACAAGGATACGTGGAGAATGTCTTTCCTCACAGGTTATTATTAGTTTTGTTTTCCACAGAGGTTTATCTAGATAGTTTCTTCATGATTCTGTCCATCCATGTAAACATGTTTCTGTCTTCTGGATGTCAGAGTTTCCTTGAATGTTGTCTTGTCCAATGATTGCTTTCTCTAAGGGAAGGATAGGGCAAATCTGTGTTGTCTGAACACATCCATGCTGGAAGACGTGTCTTTTGAAGTACATTGATGTTGGCTGAAAGTGGCATTCTACACAGACTACAGTCAATGCATCAGGGTCAGGACAACTTTGCTATACTACATGCATATATTTGAAGTTCATCTCTCATCTGGCAGTGAGAATTGGTGGAGACTTCCATGCTCCACATACTTGTGGGTTTGAGTTCAATCTGCAGCCCTTTCCTTTTCTCCCACCACTCCCACTGAAAATACTTCTTCAATAAGCAAAGTGTCACTTGACATTTGGTTTTCCACAGACCTGTTTCTCAGAGGGAAGCATAACGTCCTTTCCATGTCTGAAAGCCATACATGACAGAAGGCTTCTCCCTTTAAAAACTTGTGGGCTGAGAGGAGCACTCTCCACAGACTAGGGGATACTCTTCAGGGACATGACACCTTCTCTATACTAGCCAACATGCGTTTGAGGTGGCTTCCAGTTCTGGAAGCCAGAATTGTTTGACAGTTCCATTTGATATAGACTAGTTCCCATGTGTTAAATCTGTGACAGATTTCTCAGGGTTTCACATCTCCACTTGGAAACACTTCTATCAGGAGCCCCAAGATGTGCCTTGAGTGTTGTGGTCTGCCCAGACTTTTTCAGGGGAATGCTTTAACAGATATGTGTTTCAAGGCTTTTCCCTGGGAGAACCTTGGTGTTGGCTGCTGGTTGCATTCTGCAGGGACTTGTTTCGGCACTTGGAACTTGTTGCATGGAACCTTCCAGATTCTACTGACGATGGATTTGACCTCCTCCCCTCTTTTGGAAACAAGAAGGAGTGTTCCTTCCTCCCATGTGTTTCTGGACTTAAAGGAACAGTAGTGTCCTGTGATTCCACAGGCACACTCAAAAAACCTCTTCTATAATCAGGATACCTATAAATCCCTGAATGCTGTGTATTCTGCAGATTTTCCCTCAGTGAGAAGAACAGGGAAATTTCCTGTGGCTTCACAGCACAAAAGCTCGAAGACTCATCCCTTGGTGAAAGCTGTTGTTCACTCCAAATTATATGCTGCATAGACTTGGGACTCTATGTAAGTGACATAACTCCTTCCCTAGACACTTACACAGAGGTAAGACATTGCTCTTATCTTCTGGAAGCAAAAATTCTTTGAGAATGCCATTCTCCACATGCTCGTATCTCAGAGTGAAATGGGCGCCATTGTCCTAGAGAGTCCCATCATGCTTTCCAAGACACTTCTATTTCAGGAAACAGAGATACCTTGAAATTGTTTCTACACAGACTCGTTCTAAATGGGAAGGCTAGAACACTTTCCTATTGCATATACACCCACCCACTAAAAGGCTTCTCCCTGGAAGAATCCTGCCTTTGGCTGAGAGGTCAACTCTCCACAGTGTTGTTTCATCCAGTCAGGTACATTGTTCCCTACCTATATTATCACACCTATATTGGATAACCTCTCTGTCTTCTCAAAACTAGATATCACTCTGAATTCCATTGGACATAGAATCGTTTCTCAGAATTAAACCCTTGTCATTTTCCTCAGGATGCCACATGTACTTTGAGAAATGCTTCTTTCCTTAGGCCAGAAGGCATGACTTGAACCTTTTGTTATCTACAGGATTGTTTTTCAGAGAGAAGGGTAGGGCACCTTCCTGTTGCTGAAACACATACGTGCTGTAAGGACTCTCTTTGGTAGGACATTGTTGTCTCCTGAACGTTAAATTCTCCACAGACTTGTTTCGATCCCTCAGGGATATAGTGCCATGCCTTTCCTCCCAGGTGTCTCTTTGATATTGTCTCTACCTTCTCAAAACAAGGATATGTGGAGATTACCATTCATCACAGGTTATTATAGGTTTTTTGTTTTGTTTCATTTGTAAATTTTCCTCAGAGTTTGATCTAGGCAGTTTCCTCATAATTCTACCCATGTACATAAAAACATTGCTGCCTTCTGGATGTCAGAGTTTCCTTGAAATGTGCATTCACTGATATCTGCTTTCTCAGAGGGAAGGGTAGGGCACGTTCATGTTCGCAAAACACATCCATGCTGGAAGACATCTCTGTTGAACTACCTTGATGTTGGCTGAATGTGGCATACTACTCAGACTCCTGTCAATATGTCATGGTCAGAGCACCTTCTCTATGTTGCCACCCATATACTTGAAGTTGATCTATATTCTGGAAGTGAGAATTGGTGGAGACTTCCATGATCCACAGACTTGGTGGTTTGAGTTCAATTTCCTTTCCTCCCACCACTCCTACTGAAAATACTTCTCCAATAGGCAAAATAGTACTTGACATTTGGTTATCCACAGGGCTGTTTCTCAGAAGGAAGCATAGCACCCTTTCCCATGTCTGAAAGCCATACATGCCAGAAGTTTTCTCTCTATAAGAATTTGTGGGCTGAGAGGAGCAGTCTCCACAGACTATTGCATATACACCCACCTGCTAAAAGGCTTCTCTCTGGAAGAATCCTGCCTTTGGCTGAGAGGTCCACTCTCCACGGTGTTGTTTTGACCAGTCAGGGGATTGCTCCCTAACTATACTACCACACCTACACTGGAAAGCCCTTCTGTGTTCTGGCCAGAAAGCATGACTTGAAACTTTTGTTCTCCACCGGTTTGTTTCTCAGAGAGAAGGGTAGGACACTTTCCTGTTGCTGAAACACATATATGCTGTAAGACCTCTCCCTGGGAGGATATAGTTGTCTGCTGAACTTTGCATCCTCCATAGACTTGTTTTGATGCCTCAGGGACATGGCGCCGTTCTCTTCCTCCCAAATGTCTCTTTGATATTGTCTCTACCTCCTCAAAACAAGGACATATAGAGAATGTCATTCCTTAGGTTGTTATTAGTTTTTCTTTCCTCAGAGGTTAATCTAGGGGACTTCTTCATGATTCTGGGCATCCACGTAAAAACATTTCTATCTGCAGAATGTCTGAATTACCTTGATTGTTGTGTTCTCCAACAACTGCTTTCCCCAAGGGAAGGATAGGGAATGTCTGTATTGTTTGAGCACACCCATGCTGGAAGACATGTCTCTTGAAGGCCCTTGATGTTGGCTGAAAGTAGCATTCTACACAGACTCCTTTCGATGTGTCAGGGTCAGAGCACTTCTCTATACTATCACCCATATTCGTGAAGATGATCTCTCCTCTAGAAGTGAGAATTGGTGGGGAGTTCCATGCTCCACAGACTTATGGGTACATGTTCAATCTGCTTTCCTTTCCTTTTCTTCCACCATTCCCACTGAAAATACTTCTTCAATAAATAAAATGTCACTTGACATTTGGTTTTCCACAGACCTGTTTCTCAGAGGGAAGCATAACATCCTTTCCATGTCTGAAAGCCATACATGACAGAAGGCTTCTCCCTTTAAGAACTTGTGGGCTGAAAGGAGCACTCTCACAGACTAGGGGATATTCCTTAGGGACATGGTGCCTTCCCTATTCCAGCCAACAAGCATTTGAGATGGCTCCAAGTTCTGCAAACCAGAATTGTTTGGCAGTTCCATTCGATATTGACTCATTCCCATGTTTAATGCTGCAGCGGGTTCCTCTTGTTTGCACATCTCCCCTTGGAAAAGTTTTTATCGGGAGCCCCCAAGTTGTGCCTTTAGTCTTGAGGTCTGTGGGGACTTGTTTTTCATGGGAAGGCTAGGACACTTTTCCTGTGGCTTCAACACATACCTGTTATACGGATTTTCCCTGGAGCAACATTTGTGTTGGGTGCTGCTTGCACATTGCAGGGACTTGTTTCAACACTTGGGACTTGTTTCAACACTAGGGACTTTTTGCATGGAACCTTCCAGATACTACCAACCATGGATTTGACCTCGCCCCTCTCTTCTGGATAAAAGAAGGGAGTGGAGTTTTCCTTCCTTCTATGGGTTTCTGGAGTTAAAGGAACAGTGGTTTCCTCATGATTCCCAGGCACACTGAAAAATGCTTCTATAATCAGGATACTATAAATCTCTGAATGCTGTGTATTCCATAGGCTCTATCTTGGTGATAAGGATAGGGAAACTTTCATGTGCCTTCAGAGCACACAAGCCGGAAGACTTGTCCATTGGTAGAGCTGTTGCTTGCTCCAAGTCACAGTCTGCATAGACTTGTGGCTCCATGTCAGCAACATGACTCCTTCCCTAGACACATGGAGGTACGACATTGTGCTTATCTTCTAGAAGCAAAAATTCATTAAGAATGCCATTTTCCACATGCTCGTATCTCAGAGTGAAATGGGCACTAGTGTCCTAAGTATTCCCCTCATACCTTGCAGAACGCTTCTGTTTCCAGAAGCAGAGGTTCCTTGAATGCTGTTTCTGCACAGACCTCTTTCTCAGAGGGAAGGCTAGGGCACTTTTGTTTTTCATATACATTTTCACACTGAAAGGTCTCTCCCTGGAAGAATCCTGCCTTTGGCTGATATTTCCACTCTCCACAGTGTTGTTTCATCCAGTCAGGTACATTGTTCCCTAGGATACTATCACACCAAATTGGATTGCCCTTTCTAGTTCTAGGGAACTAGAACTCACTCTGAATTCCATTCTGGATAGTGTTGTTTCTCAGAATTAAAGCCTTGTCATTTTCCTCAGGATGCCACACATACTTTGAGAAGTCCTTCTTTCCTCAGACCAGAAGGCATGACTTGAACCTTTTGTTCTCCACCAGATTTTTTCTCTGAGAGGATAGGACACTTTCCTGTTGCTGAAATGCATACATGCTGTCAGGCCTCTCTCTGGGAGGATATTGTTGTCTGCTGAAAGTTGCATTCTCCATAGACTTGTTTCGATGCCTCAGGGACATTGTGCCATGCCTTCCCTCCCAGATGTCTCTTTGATATCATCTGTACCTTCTCAAAACAAGGATAAGTGGAGCATACTATTCCTCATGAGTTATTATTAATTTAGTTTTCCTCAGAGGTTGATGTAGGTGGTTTCCTCATAATTCTGCCCATCCACATAAAATTATTTCTTTCTTCGGGAATCAGAGTTTCCTTGAAATTTGTATTCACCAATATCTGCTTTCTCAGAGGGAAGAATAGGGCACATTCATGTTCTCAAAATACATCCATGCTTGGAGATGTCTCTTTTGAAGTACCTTGATGTTGGCTGAATGTGGCATACTATTCAGACTCCTGTCAATATGTCAGGGTCTGGGCACCTTCTTTATACTGCCACCCATATACTTGAAGTCGATCTATATTCTGGAAGAGAGAATTGGTGGAGACTTCCATGCTCCATGGACTTGTGCATCTCTTTCCTTTTCTCCCGCCACTCTCACTGAAAATACTTCAATAAGCACAAAGGTACTTGACATTTGGTTTTCCATAGACCTATTTCTCAGAGGGAAGCATAGCGCCCTTTCCTGTATCTGAAAGCCATACATGCCAGAAGTCTTCTCTCTATAAGAACTTGTGGGCTGAGAGGAGCACTCTCCACAGACTCGGGGATACTCTTCAGGGACATGGTACCTTCCCTAAACTAGCAAACATGAATTTGAGATGTCTCCCAGTTCTGAAACCTGCAATTTTTGAGGGTTCCATTTGATATAGACTTGTCCCCATGTGTTAAATCTGTGGTGGATTACTCAGGATTGCACATCTCCACTTGGAAACACTTCTATTGGGAGCCCCCAAGGTGTGCCTTAAGCATTGTGGTCTGCCCTGACTTGTTTTTCAGGAGAACACTATGGCACTTATAAGAGGCTTTAACACATACTTGTTCCAAGGCTTTTCCCTGGAGGAACCTTGGTGTTGGCTGCTGGTTGCGTTCTGCAGGGACTTGCTTTAACACTTGGAACTTGTTGCATGGGACCTTCCAGGATGCTACTGAAGATTTGATCTTGCCCCTCTTTTCTGAAAACAAGAAGGGAGTGGAGTGTTCCTTCCTCCCACGTGTTTCTGAACTAAAGGAACAGTGGTTTCTTCATGATTCCACAGGTACACTGGAAAACGCTTCTATCTTCAGAATACCTGTGAATGCCTGTGAATCCCTGTATGCTGTGTATTCCACAGACTCTTTCTTAGTGGGAAGGATAGGGAACTATCCTGTGGCTTCTGAGCACACAAACTGGAAGACTTGTCCATTGGTGAGAGCTATTGCTCGCTCCAAGTCACATTCTGCATAGACTTGGGACTCCATATCAGCAACATGGCTCCTTCCCTAGACACTTACACAGAGGTACATTACGCTTAACTTCTGGAAGCAAAAATTTCTTGAGAATGCCATTCTCTACATGTTCATATCTCAGAGCAAAATGGGAGCTAGTACCCTAAGTATTCCCCTAGTGCCTTGCAAAACACTCCTATTTCAGGAAGCAGAGGTTCCTTGAATACTGTTTCTGCATAGACCTCATTCTCAGAGGGAAGGCTAATGCACTTTCATATTCCATATACACGCACCCACTAAAAGGCTTCCCCCTTTAAGAATCCTGCCTTTTGCTGAGAGGTCTACTCTCCATGGTGTTGTTTTGTCCATTCAGGGGCATTGTTCACTACCTATACTATCACACCTCTCTTGGATAACCTTTCTGTCTACTGGGAGCTAGAACTCACTCTGAATTCCATTCTGCATAGACTTGCTTCTCAGAATTAAAGCCTTGCATTTTCCTCAGATGCCACACATACTTTGAGAAATGCTTCTTTCTTCAGGCCAGAAGGCATGACTTGAACATTTTGTTCTCCACAGGATTGTTTCTCAGATGAAGGATAGGGCACTTTCATGTTGCTGAAACACATACATGATGCAAGGCCTCTCCCTGGTAGGATATTGTTGTCTGTTGAGCATTGTGTTCTCCATAGGCTTCATTCATGCTTCAGGTACATGACACCATTCCTGTCCTCCCAGGCGCATCTTTGATATAGTTTCAACATTCTTGAAGCAAGGATACATGGAGAATGTCATTCCTCACAGGTCATTATTAGTTTTGTTTTCCACAGAGGTTAATCTGGGAGGTTCCTCATAATTCTGCCCATCCACATAAAAACTTTTCTATCTTTAGGATGTCTGAGTTTCCTTGAATGTTGTATTCTCCAACGACCGCTTTCTCTGAGGGAAGGATATGGCATTTCCATGTTGTCTGAATACATCCATGCTGGAAGACATGTCTCTTAAAGTACCTTGATGTACCTTGACAGTGGTATTCTACACAGACTCCTATCGATCTGTCAGGGTCAGGAGGCTTCTCTATACTACCACCCATTTACTTGAAGTCGATCTCTTTTCAAGAAGTGAGAATTGATGGGGAGTTCCATGCTCCACAGACTTATGGGTTCATGTACAATCTGTGGCCTTTTCCTTTTCTTCCACCATTCCCACTGAAAATACTTCTTCAATAAGCAAAAAGATACTTGATATTTGGATTTTCACAGACCTGCTTCTCAGAGGGAAGGATAATGCCCTTTCCTGTGTCTGAAAGCCATAAGGCTTCTCCCCTTAAGAACTTGTGGGATGAGCCCTCTCCAAGACTAAGGGATATTCTTCACTGATATGGCACCATCTCTATACCAGCCAACATGTATTTGAGATGGCTCCAAGTTCTGCAAACTGGAATTTTCAATAGTTCCATCCAATATAGACTTGTTCCCATGTGTTAAATCTGCAATGGTTTCCTCTTGATTACACATCTCTGGAAATGCTTCTATTGGAAGCCCCCAAGTTGTGCCTTCAGTCTTGTGGTCTCCCTGGACTTGTTTTTCATGGGAAGGCTAGGGTATTTTCCTGTGGCTTCAAAAAATATGTGTTCCAAGGCTCTTCTCTGGAGGATCCTTCATTTTGGGTGCTGCTTGCATTCTGCAGTGACTTTTTTTGACAGTTGGGACTTGTTGCATGCAACCTTCCATATGCTACCAACCATGGATTTTATCTCACCCCTCTCTTCTGAAAACCAGAAGGGAGTGGAGATTTTCTTCCTCCAAAGTGTTACTGGACTTAAAGAACCAGTACACTGGAAAACGCTTCTAACTTCAGAATACTTGTAAATCCCTAAATGCTGTGCATTCCACAGATTACTTCTCGATGGGAAGGACAGGGGAACTTTCCTTTGGCTTCAGAACACACAAGCTGGAAAACTTTCCCCTTGGTGAGAGCTGTTGCTCTTTCCAAGTTGAAGACTTGATACACTTTGGGCTCCACATAACTGACATGACTCCTTCCCTAGACACGTACCCAGAGGCACAGCATTGCATTTATCTTCTGGAAGGAAAACTTCATTGAGAATGCCATTCTCCGCATGCTCATATCTCAAGCGAAATGGGTGCCAGTATCCTAATGATTCCACTGTGTCTTGCAAAATGCTTCTATTTCAGGAAGCAGAAATTCTTTGAATGCTGTTTCTTAACAGAAATTCTTTGAATGTTGTTTCTTAACAGATATCATTCTCAGAGGAAAGGCTAGGGCACTTTCATATAGTATATACACCCACCCATTAAAAAAGCTTCTCCCTGGAAATACCCTGCCTTGGCTGAGAGGTCCACTCTTCACAGTGTTGTTTCAACCAGTCAAGGGCAAAGCTCTCTACCTACACTGCCATACCTATATTGGATAGCTTTCTGTTTTCCAAGAACTGGAACTTGCTCTGAATTCCATTCTGCAGAGACTTATTTCTCAGAATTAAAGCGTTGTCATTTTCCTAATGATGCCTAATGTATACTGAGAAATGCTTCTTTCCTCATATCAGAAGGCATTTTGTTCTACACAAGGATTGTTTCTCAGAGAGAAGGGTAGGGCATTTTTCTGTTGCTGAAACACATACATGCTGTAATGGCCTCTCCCTGGTAGGATATTGTCTGCAGAACGTTGCATATATGGAAGGTGCCATGGCCCATCCTCGTGGAGATGAGTCTGTGGAGAATGCATTCTTCATTGACCTCCAAGAATATTCAAAGGAGAAGCCAGACTGGTGTGCATCCATGGAAACAAATACCTTCTTCCTGTGAGCAGGAAGGTGTGCAGGACAAAGCATTCTAGTATTCTTTTCTTTCTTGAAGATTGAAGAATTTTCAAAGGCACATGGGGGAATCCTTGGGACGCCCTCCCTGCTTTAACTCTGAAACACTGGTCCATAAGAAAAGGGTGCCTAAACTCCTTCTGGTTCCAGAAGAGAAGACAGATGAAATTGAGGTGTGGTAACCGAGGGAATGTGCCACGTCTGTGATGCTTAGTCAGAGGTCTGTGGAAAAGTCAATATTCACTGAGGACATTTCTGGAAGTGGGAAGCCTTCTAGCACATAGG
The DNA here is from genome assembly GCA_003697995.1 of Taxidea taxus jeffersonii. Taxonomy (NCBI): domain Eukaryota; kingdom Metazoa; phylum Chordata; class Mammalia; order Carnivora; family Mustelidae; genus Taxidea; species Taxidea taxus. Next base: position 48,060 of record RCUC01030789.1, read on the forward strand.
TGCTTAAGAAATGAGAAAGTGCCCTAACCTTCTCTGTGAGAAAGAAGTCTATGTGGTAAACAACCTTCAAGGAATGGAATGGAAACGTTCTCCGAGGCTCAGGTAGAGTCAGGAGGAAACCAGTGCTGATTTCACTATGAGAAATGAATCATTGGTGGAGGTAATTCTCCAAGCAATCTGGCTTCCAGAGGAGACATGGCCTCTTGGAGACGTGCGTGATAGGAGAGGGGAAGTGCCATCTGCCTCAAGGGCAGAAAGAAGACTGTGGATAATGCAACTTTGAGCAAACAAGTAGCATGAAGCCAGAAGTCCTCCAGCATGTGAGTTTGTAAGCACCTGTGAATGTTCCCTATGCGTCCCTCTGAGACAGCATGTGTGGAAAACACAGCATTCCCTTGCATGGTGAAAATAGAAGCCTTTCCTATGCACATGCAGAATCATGACAAAACTGCCATTCACCTTACCCTAGACCAAGTTTTAGGAAGGAACACTCAACTATCTTCTTGGTGCCAAAAGAGACACAATATCCAATCCAAGGGTGGTAGATTATGGAAGGATGGTTGTTTGGAACCTGCAGAAACATGTCCATGCAGAAGGCAACATTCAGCCAACAACAATATTCCTCACAGGAGAGGGCCTCTGGCACATATGTGTTACAGCAACAGGAAAGCACGCCCTCTCCTTCCCTGAAAACAAGTCTGGGAGACCACAACCCTTCAGAAACATCACACTTGCTTCAGACAGAAGCATTTTTTCAATGGACATGTGCATTCTGGGGGGTAGCGCCACAGATGAAAAACTGAGAAACAAGTGTGAGAATGGAGTGGTCAAATAATGCTTATTACCAGAACATGGAATTGATGCTCAGTGTCTGTCTGAGAGGAAACGTAAGGTGCCGTTGTCCTTTGCAATAGATCCCCATCCTTGGAGAGTGCTACCCACAGCCAACAAGTTCCTCAGGGAGAAACCTTTGAAACATGTGACAGGAACAGGAACAGACGCTATACCTCCATTGAGAAAGTGGTCTGAAGAGAACCCCACTTCAGGTGACATTGTGCTCCTTGAAGAAGAATTGTGTCTCCATGGAAAGTGTGGGAGAAGAGGAAATGGGTGCCAAGGGAACCTTGACAGACTTGTCTGTGGTGAATGGAACTCTCAACAAATTCTGTTTTCTAGAGAGGAGATCGAGAAGAAATCCTTTTGTGTTAGAATATGAAAGATGTCATGTTGCAAAGACGTAGAAATAAGTCTGTGGGGAATGCTGCTTCCCACATACAACAAGTCTCCTCAATTAAGAACCTTGGAGCATGGAGGTGTTTCAGCAGCAGGAATGGGCCCTATCTTTCCTGATGCAAAAGAAGTCTTAGGAGGGTACAATGTTTAGGGAACAGCTTTTCTCCTCAAGTAAGTGGGTTTTGCAATGGACAGGTGGAACCCTGAGAACAGTGCTGCATCTTGATCTCTGAAACACAAGTCTGCAGAGAAGGGAAATCTCAATTAATTCTCCTTTCAGAAGGTGCAGGCCATATCCAATACCCTTGAGCTGGAATACAGAAGATTCTGAGTCCCAGAGGTGCAGAAACCAGTCTGAGGAGAATGCAACTTTGAGCAAACAATGAGAAACTTCAGTTGAGAGCCTTCTGCCTTATATGTGTGCAAGAATCAGGAAAGTACCTTATCCTTCCCTCTGAGAGAGCAGTCAGCAGAGAAAAGAATATTCAGTTAAACTCTGACATCCTGACGACAGAGTGGATTTCAAATAGCTGTATGGAATCATGAGGAACCTGTAACTGTTTAGGGTGCTCAGTGTTTTTGCATGAGCACGGGTATTTGTGTGTCTCTGTGAGTGTGTGCATGGAGCTCTTTGGGGAGCTCTTCTGTGCGTGCGTGTGTGTGGGGGGGGGG
>RCUC01030817.1:0-17078 GCA_003697995.1 Taxidea taxus jeffersonii
CCAAATAGATCCGGGAGAACAAGAGGCCTCGAAAGGAGGAAGGTGGGGCATGGGCCAGAGGCAAGGGACTCAGTCAAGTCCGCAAACTGCCACATCTGCAGAGACGGGGCTTTGGCTAAAGGGGGGCCCGAGGCCATCTGTCACCAGCTCTCATCACTCTGGAGAAAAAGACTTTTCCGCTGAGGGAGTCTGTCTTGGGATGCTCACCTCAAACCCTGGCCCGAGCTGCTCTGTGCAAGGCTCTGTGGACACAGAGCTGCCTGGTGCCCAGCCTGGCTCTGCAGGTGCCAATGACCCCGTGGGGAAGCCAAGCAAGGGCCAGCCTAGTTGCTTCTGGAAGGTGACTTACGGAAGCCCTCCCAGGGGATGGGTCTGCACATACATGCGGGACGAGATGGGCGTGGAGGGGATGGGTGCTCCAGGAGGGGGTGTCGGCCAGAGCAAGAGCCAGGTTTGGTATGTGCTTGGTTACTGGAAAGGCACTGGCCAATGGGCTCACGGAGAGGGAGCGCCTTCATCCCTTCGACACAGGCACTTTGAGTAGCTACCATGTGCCCGGGCTCCTCTGATGTGCTGGGGCCCAGGGTGTGGCACCCACTCTGCCCTCCAAAGCTTCTCTCCATCCAGTGGAGGAAGCCGCAGGACCCAGCACACCTGGCATATAGTAGGTGCTCAGCAAATATTGGCTGCTGGACACGAGCAGAGAAATAGGCTGCTGTTAACTTTATGGGGAGGCCTCAGCAGGCTGGGGAAAAGTGGGGAACCTTCCTGGGGGAGGCAAGTCTGGAGCGGAGCTGGGAAGGACTCAGCCCAATGATGAGATGTGTGGAGGGGAGAAGAAAATAGCTTCTGCTCCGATGTTCCCAGGTGGGAGACGACATCGCCAGTAGTGCAGCAACCAGGAGTCCAGGAGCCACGTGAGTGTGTGAAGGCATGTGAACAAGTGAATTTGTGGGTATGAGCACTCATAAGCGTGAAATGGAGTGTGTGAGAGCAAGTGTAAGTATGTGTGTTCGGGACTGTGTGATTGTGTGCAAACGTGAAAAACGATAAGTGAGTGTGAATGTGTGTGTCAGCCAGCGTGAGCCTGTGTGCGAGGGTGGGAGTGTGTGTGGGAGTGTGTGTGAGAGACCATGAGTGACTGTGCGTGTGAGTATGAGTGTGCACTCACACCACGCGGATACCGAGGCCAGACTGTTTGTGTTTGCGTTTGCTGGGATTTGTTGGATTTCAGCCGGCCAGTCAATCCTCCATCAGACATAGAGAAAATGAATGTCATACCCTGGGGACACTGTGTCCGAGCCTGATGGGCAGGCACACGGCGAGGTCAGTGGTCACTGGGCAGCAGACAGGAGCCCTCTGCTCATCAGGAAGATGGCTCCCATGGGGGAGCCCTGCCTGGCCCCAGGAGCCCACTGTGTGACCTTGGCCAGGTCCCCAGGCATCTCTAGGCTTGGCCCTTTGCTGGGGCGGGAAGATGTGGAGAAACACAGCTGACGAGTTACCAGAGCAGCAGGAGTGGGCTCCATCCTGAAAGGCAGACATGCTCCTGCAGGGAGCCCATGGGAAGGAGCTGCTCTTGCAAGCTACGGGGGGCCAGGAGTGTGAGTAGAAGGAGGAGCACGCGTGCCAGAGCTCGTCTTCGGTCCAGACACCAGCGCTGCCACTTACAGTAAGAGTAAATCAAGCCGCCAGTTACTTTGGGCACAAGTGCATGCTTCCCGTCTACTGTCCCAGACATGCCTCTCAAAGTGAGGGGAGGATCGAGGTGTCCCATTTTACAGGTGACGAAACAGAGGCTCACAGTGCCTCAGTGGCAGGCTCCAAGCCGGTGAGTGGCTCTGACTGCCTGCGTGGATGCCTTCCTTGGCTTCCTAGTGATGTCAGCTCAGTCGGCTTGTCTCAGGATGTAGTGAGACGCTGGGCTGAGAAGGAGCCACCAGAGCACCTGGCTGGCGGGGGTGAACCGGCCTCGAGCAGTGCGGTTCCTCCGTTCAAAAGACAGGACCTGAGAGGGAGGTGGGGGGCCTGGGTCTCCAGGAGCCCGACTGTCTCGCTGCTGTAAATCGCATACAACCTCCAGGCCGTGGGGCCCGGAGAAGGGGGCTGGGCCTGAGGTTGGAGGGCCCACTCCATTCTCAGAGGACCAAGACTCTGCCCTGAGGGAGGATCAGGTCTCACGCTGCCCGTTTGCCCCTAGGGGGCAGTGTGGGGGAGCGCTGGCTGAAGACAGGGGGAGATGGCCCTGTGTCCACAGACCTCGCCTCCCCACCAACCTCCTGACACCTGCACGGAGAAGTCTTCACCTCTTCCAGCCCACAGAGGAGCTGAATGCCTTGAATTAAACCGCGTGAGGGCAGGCAGTAATGGGAGAGTTTGATGGGTTGGGCCTGGTGCAGCCTGCCATCAGGTTCCTGGGGAAGGTGGATGTGTGTGAATGTGTTCACAGACCTGATTGTGGGGTCTCCCGGTCCTGGGCTCTGCTCCTACTCTCCACAGAGGCCTGAGGCTGCCAAGTCCCTACTGCAAGTCCCCCCCTACCGCAAGTCAGGCCTGCTCCTTCTAACCTAGAGGCCAGTCATCCCTCCATAGCCCTGCACTGAGAACCACTGGCTCCCAGCCCCAAGCACCTGGCCCTGCACATGACCTTGGTCCTTGCCCTTGAGCAGAAGCCTGGCTGAAGGCCCTGTCCAGCCAGAGCTCTGGCCGTCAGGCCCAGGGTCTCTCTCCAAGGATCCTTCTATCCTGGAACAGTGCCATGGGTAAGCGGCATGTTTGGGGAGCCTGGGGGACTCTGTGCAGGGAATGCCCTATGAAAAACCCAAAATGAAAATACAAGTGAATAGAGCAAAGATGTTCTTTTCAACAAATGGTGCTGGAAAGCTTAGACACCCACATGTGAAGAATGACTCTGGACACAGCCCTTACAGCCTTCACACAAATGATCACCACATAGATCACAGGGCTAACTGTAAAATGCAGAATGTTAAGACTCCTAGGAGAGAACAAAGCAGAAAAATCTAGATGACCGTGGGTGTGGCAATGACTTTGGAGATTCCACACCAAAGGAGCCATCCATGAAAGGAATAATTGATAAGCTGGAATTCATTGAAATTAAAAGCTTCTGCTCTGGGAAAGGCATTGTCAAGAGAATGAGAAGACAAGCCACCGACTGGAGAAGTATATTTGCAAAAGACACATCTGATAAAGGGTCATTATCCAAAATAGTCCAATAATTCTTAGAGCTCAACAACGAGAAAACAACCTGATTTGGAAAAGACCTGAAATAGACCCCTCACCAAATGAGAGATACGGATGGCTAATAAACATTTGAAAAGACATTCAGCATCTTATGTCTTTACAGAATTGCAAATTAAAGCGATTAGATGCCACTAGACACTGATTGGAATGGCCCAAATGTAAAACACTGACAAGGCCAATGCTGCTGAGGGTAGGAGCCCCAGGAAGTCTCCTTCACGGCCAGTGGGCATGCAGAACGGCACAGCCTCCTGGGAGGCCGGTTTGATGGTTTCTTACAAACCTGAGCATAGTCTCACCATATAATCCAGTCATTGTGCTCCTTGGTGTTTACCCGAAGGAGCTGAAAATGTTAAGTGGCTATTGTTACTATTACTATTATTATTAGCACTCATTGACCGAACATCGATCAGACACCATGCTACACTTTTGATTCTGATGATCTCATTTGACCCCACGACAACTCCGAGGCAGGAACTGTGCCCACTTTACAGACAAAATAACCGAGGCCCAGAGAGATGAGTCCATTTGCTCATCACACAGGTGACTGGTGATGAAGCCAGGTTTGGAGCCAAGGTCTGGTAGGATCCTGAGCCCAAGCTCTTCATGTCCTGCAAACAGAATGGTAACAGTTCAGACTGATGACCTATAGCTTTTCCCATCATTCTCTCATTTGTTTTCATCGTTCACATCCTATATGGGGGAAGCTGTCCATAGAGGTGAGGATCTCAGCACACATTTGTTCCTTTGCAATCACACCCTTGTTTCTGGGGCCTTCTCCCCAGCCTGAAGTCTCGAAGGCTCCATAAGAGTGAAGGAAAATGTCAAGAATATTAAATTTGTAATTGAGTAAAACCTGGGGAGAATCATTAAATCACGATTTAATATTTCCCAAATGGTTCGTCGACATTTTGAAGATGTGTCAAACTTTCTGGGTTCGCACATCCTGACCAGGCAGAAGAACAAGATGGATGCTAGCTCCAGTGGCTGGCTGCAGAGCAGGCTGCCAGGCACTGTCATGCCAGCAGCATGGACTTGAACCCAGGGTGACAGCCCTCAACTTCACAGCTCCCTTTCAAAGTCATTCCACAGGTGAAGCTCAAGTGAGACCTAGAGATCCAGGTACGTTCCATAAACCTATATAACTACTGATGTGTAAGGCCCTCTGGTTTCTGTTGGAAGCCAAGTCATTGTCAGCTGTGAAGTTCCAGATGCTTTATCCATGTAAAAATGGACTTGAGGGGCGCCTGGGTGGCTCAGTCGTTAAGTGTCTGCCTTCCACTCAGGTCATGATCCCAGGGTTCTAGAATCGAGCCCCGTGTCGGGCTCCCTGCTCGGCGGAAGCCTGCTTCTGACTTTCCCACTCCCCCTGCCTGTGTTCCCTCTCTCACTGTGTCTCTCCCTATCAAATAAATAAAATCTTTTAAAAAAATAAAAATGGACTTGAAAAATGTGTGCCTTCCTAGCACCCAGCTCTTGGTTTCTAAATACCATTTCCAATGAAAGGGACCAGGATCCTTGGAGAAAGGACTGATTCTAGGGCTGGGCAGAGAAAATACAAGACAGTCCCAGGGCATTGTGGTGTCAGAAAATGAGGTAGTGCTAAAAAAACAAACAAAAAAAACCAACAAAAACCACATGATACACTTATATCCAAATAAATTATGGGGCCATGTCAAGATAATGGAAGAGTCTGCCTACAAGAGCGTCCAATGGCCAAAGCTGAAACAATTTGAACAACACAATAAATAACAAGAATGTGGAATTTCAGCTAATAAAGTAGAAAGAATGGGGGAAGAAGAAAATTACCATTAGAACACTAGGACAGGAATTGCCACGAGCTGGATCCACCCAGGGCTGCTGGAATTAGGGGACAAAACTTTAAGGAGAAACAGGACACTTGTATACCTTCAAAGTGTCTCCCCTCCCAATTTATTAATTGCTATGCTGGGGTGCCGGGGTGGCTCAGTTGGTTGGGAGACTGCCTTCGGTTCGGGTCATTATCCCGAAGTCCTGGGATCCAGTCATGCGTCGGACTCCCAGCTCCAAGGGGAGTCTGCTTCTCCCTCTGACTTTCTCCCCTCTCCTGTTCTCTCTCTCACTCTCTCACCTCAAATAAATAAATAAAATCTTTTTTAAAAAATTGCTATGCTGGTTTTCACATTTGTCCACAAATTCATAGATGTTCAGGGAGTGGAGTTAAATTCTTCTGGAGTGTGGGCTGGCTTTAGCAACTTTCTTCTAAACACAGAATATGGAGAGGGGAAAATACCAAGTGTGTAGTGAAGGAATCTGGCAGGCGCCACCTTAGCTGTGATCAAGGTCAACAGCGCCAGTGAGAAGTCCTGTGGATGTCATGTACCCTGATAGAATGTCATGAAAATCCACGGTTTTTCACCAGCCGAGAAGCGGGTTAGCAAGCTGCTGACTCTGTTAGCGTAGGGAGAGCGGGGTTAAGGGTTCCCAGGAGCTCTCTGCACTTTGATAGAACTCTACTATAAGTTTAAAATGAGCTAGAAATAAAATGTTGTTTCAAAAACCACGTGTCTTGTGTCAGTTTCAGGATCCCCAAAATGTGGCATGTGAAAATATTGACCTTACATTTGGCTATGTTGAAAGCCACAAATCCAATGTTTTGTTTCCTCAGCAATATATGTACTACGTACATAGACACACATGCAACGACATATTCACCCAAATGGGTTTGTGCCAGAGACCCTGTTTTATAGCCTCTTTTATTAGTAACAATCAACCGGGAGAGATCTACAAGGTTTATCACCAACGCGTGCCAGGAACTATAGTTGGGAGGGAAATCTCCTAGACCTGGACCCTTTCCTGTGCCCTGTGGAGGTGCTGGGACCTTCTTTCCACCCTCAGCATTGCCCTAGTCCCTCTAACAGAGACCCAGAAGTCCCCCCTGGATCTCAGCATGCCATAACACAGGACAACACCCGGGAGATACTGTCTGGAGCTGTCCTGGGGCCTCCAAGCCTGTTTCTTTGGCTGTGAAATGGGGAGAAGATTCCTGGCTGTGCCTTCTGTGCCCGGGATTCCAGGGACAATCAGAGGAGTGCTGGGGAGCACTGCATTAACTGTCCATCTGAGCCCCGCAGTTCCAATCCCTAGTCTGTCCTGTCCTGCCTGGGCAACCTCGGGCAAGCAATTTCACCTCCCGGGTCCCGTTTCCTCACCTACAGATGGGACTGATGTCAGTAGCAACCTCATGGCCCAGGTGTGGGGAGTGAGCGAGAGCTCTCCTGTGGGGGGCACGGAGCCCACTGCCTGGTCCAGTCTTCGCAGGTTGTGGGTGCAGTGATTGCTACTTTGGATGTTAACCAAAATCATGGGGAGGAGGCCAGGGGTGGCTCCAGATGCCAGTGGTGGCACGCAGCCCTTCCTTCTCCTTGGAAGCAGCCCCAGTCAGAACAGCCTGCAGTCCCCTGACTCTGTCGGCCAGCCCCCAGATGTCTAGGGTCGCCTGGCCCGAGCCCCAGCTCCCGTGGGTATCCCCAAGCCACCAGCCGGGGCAGAACCTCAGCCAGCAAGAGAGCAGGGCCATGGAGGCCGTGCTGCTGAGGGCTGGGGGCGGGGAGGGGGGGCCCTCCTCCAGCCTCCTCCAGCCTCCCTGGAGATGTCACAGGCTTAGCAGGGGCTGCTTGACACATGTCGGATAAAATAAGAAAAAATAAATAACAATGTTTATAAGAAGATTAGCGAGAAGGCGGCAAAATTTCTCTAGGGAGTCTCCCGGCTGCATCTGGGAGTGACAGCTCCCATTGCCTTATCAGAGACGTAATGAGTTGCCAGGATTTGGGGTCATTAAAAATCCTCCCCGGCTGGGCCCCCTCCCTCTCCTGTCGCCTTTGATGGTGGAGTCAGAGGGCCTGGTGGCGGCATGGGCCCCCTTGCCCCCACTGTGCTGTCCGCCCCTCGCTGTCCCATTCGCCGGGGGGGACGGAGGTGAGATGGTGGGGCCCAACCTGGCGGAAGTAATGCAACACGACGGCCCAATTTGTGCCCACGGCCCCTCGGGCAGAGGACCCGTCTCCCTGGTGCGGATTAGACTCTGTTTTATCTCAGCTGCCTTCAGAGACAAAAGAGGAGCTCTGTGTAGACACATGTACATGACGAGGTAGCCACAGCTCCAGACCACACTGGGGAGGGAGGGAACCCCCGTCGGCCATCTAACACCCCACTTTGCACACAGGGAAACTGACGTCCGGGGAGGGGCAGAGGTCAGAGGTGGCCCCATTGTGGTGGCAGAGTGAGGCTTTGAACCCAGGCGTCCAGACTTCCAGAGGGAAGTTGGGTGTGTTTAGTGGGCTACCACATTTTGTAGAGGGAACAGAGTGGAGGAAAGTTCAGTTCCGTGGGGAAAAGAATCAGCAGCCATCTCCAGGGCGCTGGGAGAGACACAGGGAGCTCGGAAACCACAAGTTTCTGAGACACACAAGTCTGGGCCCTCAGTCCAGCAGGAAGGATGGAGGCAGAAGCCAGTGTCCACACGCCAGCATCTGTCCCACATGCACACCCAGCCCAGACATCCTGACCCATTCCCAAATCCCTGTCAGGCTGCAGAGGAAAGGCTTGCGCCTTCAATCACGTCCCTCTTTGTCAGAAGCTTATCTTCAAGGAGCTCAAAGCACTTGTAGTGTATTGATTTTTTCAACCACTTACTGGCTCCACTTCCCTTGAGGGCTGGGAAGCTTGAAAGAGGAAGGATTACCCTGTGTCTCAGTTCAGGAAACTGAGGCTGGGAGCAGCCCTCTTATGCTGCTACCGGCCCATATGGTATCTTTGTGCCTTGAGCAGATACAGCTGCATGCTGAAGAGTATGACTTGGAGAGCAGAGTGAGGCTGGATCCCAGCCCCATAATCGTTCCTTCAGCCAGGCACCTTTGTGCAGTGTACAACCTGCCCAACTATATGAGGCAGCCCTCCTATCACATTTAACTACCAAGGATGGTCCTGAGGGCTCCCTCAACTAGACCTCTGGCAAAATAGTAAAGACAAGAAGGTCCTCCCTATTCTGGAAAGAACCTCTGCTCCAAATCTGCCGACCATCCTCTTTTAGCCTTTGTGGCTACAGCTTCTAGCTGTTTCAGTGGGTGGGGATCTGAAATCATAAGGGAGCTTTATCCCAACCCTTCCTTCCAGAGTGGGGGTGATGAGAAGCAGACCAGAAGAGGGGTGCATCACACCCCCCAACAGAGCCCCAGCCAGAGCGCTGTTCTTCCTGCGGTTCCACATGACCACTGGCCAGATGCAATTTTCCTCAGTGGAAATCTGTCCTTTTGTCTGTCTTCTGGTCTAATCCATAGCCTCCAAGGTTCTCTGAGGTTGCCTTAGGTCAGCCCTAGGCATTGGGGGTCCAGAGCGCTCCTGGAGAATTAGACTTGGTGCTAAGTTGTGGGGAAAGGGGGCACCTCTGGCTCTGAACAGCCCGGTAGGCTGGTCGCATCCCAGCTCAGGATTGGAGTCTCTCCCAGTTGCAGCGTGCTCCATCACGGGCTGGACTGGGACAGCGAGTACAACGCTGGCACCTGGCAAGGCCACAGAATTCCTAAGACTATGGATTCCAGGGCTGACGGACATGGTTTCCTCTCTGCAGCTGTGGCTGGCAGCCTGGGGCTGGGCCTGACGCCTGCCTGGGAGGGGTGTCAGGACCACCATCGACCAGCAGTAACAGAAAAGTAGCCATTCACTCACATTTATGTTTGAAAAATCCATGCTGCCTGTAATACCGCCTCTATTGCTGGCATCCTCACACGAAAGCGGGAGATCCTGACAATAGCAGCAATAATTAATAACTAGTATTTACAGGCACTTGCTGTGTACCTGGTGCTATGCCAAGTGCTCGATCTGCAGAATCTTTGTTATTCCTCCAGGAGCTCTGACAGGCAGGGACTACTCTTCCTTCCATTCTTCAGATGGGGAAACTGAGGCTCTGAGACACTGCCATTGCCTTTGCTCATGTGACTGCTGGGGGTTTGAGCCCTGGGCATGTCTGGCCTCAGGCCCTGGCAGTGACTGGGTAGAGTCCAGCCAACCCCAGGAACCATCCCTGACCTGGTGCCCATGAGCGAGTGTTACACCTGGAACGGTCTTATGGGTCTGGATAGAAGGCAGGTGAGAGCCGCAAGTTTGGCTCACCTTGCAGTTCTCTGGGCTGTGCCTGAGTCCCAGGAGCTCCTCCGTGGTGGAGACTGTCCCCTCCCCACTGCCTCTCCCTCCAGGAGCTCCTGGAATACCATCTCTCCCACCTTCTTCCCCCAGGACGTGATGAGTCATGTCCCACACCATGGGGTTTCAGGATCTGCTCTTGGAGGCAGCTGACAAGTTCCTGTTCTCAGTTTGGGGATCCAAGTCTCATTAGCTTTACAAAACAACACAGCCGCATCCAAGCTGCTTCCGTCCTATGGGGCAGGGGTGTGCAGAAGGCCTGGGCTTTGCCACCTTCCCCTCCCACCCCTACCTGAGCCTCAAAGCACTTTCTTCCTTCAGGCCTCCTCAGAAATTGCTTATTCTGGTTTACATGGGGGAAACTGAGGCTGCTCTCCATGCCACCCAGGGCCTCCTCCCCTCCATCCCAGAGAGCCCCAGGGAGGGCTCTGGTCCCCCATCTCTGCGGCCTGGGGAGGGGAGAGAGGAAATAAAGCTGGGAAGCATTTGTTTCTTCTCAACAAAGCAACTCATTTCTTTAGGCAAATGAGCTGGGGAGAGAAGGACACCACTGGAGCCCAGCAGTGATTAATTAGAAAGGAAATGAGTGGCCGGCATGAAAGGGGCAGGGGTGAGGCAGCAGGAGCGGGTGGGCTCAGGGCTGGCAGGGTGAGGAGCTGAGCTTAGAGCAGGCACTGGCTGTGCCTGGAGTGGGCCCGGATGGGGAGGAAGAGGGCCCCCTGCCTGGCCTTGGGGAGCTTACAGCTCTGCTGACCAGATGAGCCAGGGGCACATTGGAGTGACATCGAAAAGACACAGGAGGTCAGTCAGGAAACCGGGTGGGGGGGGGTTGCTTTCTGGCTCCCCCTGAAGCACGAGTCAACCCAGGAGTGTCTCTTCCATCATCCCCTCGCTGCACATCCCCCCACCCCCTGATGCTCAGACCACACCACCTCTCCCGGGGTCCTGTTGCATCCGGGACGTTCCCTCACCTTTGCATCTGGCTTGGCCCCATTTGACACCGTCAGACTAGTCTAACCTGTGATGGATCATGCTAGAAGGATAAGGATACAGGGCTCATCAGGATGGAGTAAGAACAGTAAGAACACCTATGAGAGCAGTGGGATACCCGTGGGCAAAGATAAGGGTCTTGGCTCTTTGCAGGCCCCGTGAGGGGTTTGCCAGGGTTTGGGGTGTCACTCTCAGCACCAACCCTGCTTGGGTCCATGTCACAAGGGCCAGAGCAGAGGGACCCTTGAGTTTAATACCTCAGACCTAGACCTGGGGCCAGACAAGGCCTGTGACTTGGCCCCGGCCACGCCCTTTGGTGGTAGGGATGGGGCTAGATTTGACCTCCTGTTTCCTGCCAAGGCTCTTTGCAGATCCTTAGGGCGCTCCCTTCGGGACACAGTGACAGCCCATGGCCTTCTCAACCCTTCTCCCCTTGGGGCCACCTTCCTCTCCCGTGGCTATGGTGTCTGTCTAATGGGTGTGTGCCGAGAGTGCCCCTTACAGGACGGACCTCTGACTCCAACTCAGATTTCCATCCCTCCCTCCCTCGTGGGTTTCTTCTCCAGTCCTTTTTGGTGCCCTGGCCATTTGGGGTTAAATCCAACAGCTCCTCCCTCCCTCCCCACTAATGACACGCTTGCCTCTCCACGTGATGGGACGCTGGCTAAGAATAGAGTTTGCCGCTCTCGGGCTCCGCTCAGCAAAGCTGCCATGACCCAAGGCTTTTCTGTGCCTGCCATTCCGTGGTGCTCCAGGCCTGGGACCCCAAGTAGGCTGGGGCGGGGGCGCTGAAGGCCAGCATCCTGCTAGCCTTTCTCTGAGGCCCAAACAGGGTCCAAGAGGAGGAGCCCAGGGGCACTCACTGCCCAGCCAAGGCCTGTGGCTGTGGCTTTTTACCAGGCACTGACAAGTGGCCCCTGAGTGTGAGTCCTGTCTGACACTCTTACCCACCGATCCTCACACAACCCATTTCACCTCGGAGTGACTGAGTCAGACAGGGCAGGTGGCTTGTCTGAGATGCCATAGCTTCGAAGTTCAAGAGCCCAGATTTGGCCCCAGCGCCCCCTTCTTCTGTGCAGGCAACACCCCCCAGGAAGACACAAGATCTCCTATCCCACCAGGAGACAAAGTCTTCTTACTGCCTTCCTCACCCTTGCCCCAGCCCCTGGCTCCAAACGAAAAATGGGCTTGACACCAACAGCAGAGAAACAATGCCCGAGGTGAGGCTTATTATGATGGGGGCGGTGGCTGGTGACGTGTGCTAGATGCAGTCAGGAGCACGAATAATAGTGACAGAATGCCCGGGTTCAAACCCCGGCTCCACCCACTTACAGCCCTTGGACATCCGGAGCATTGTGCTAACCACTCTGTGCCTCAACATACTTATCTATAAAATGGGAACATCATAGGTTGTAAGTATTAACAGGGTTATCATACTTACAATGGGCAGTCCTAGCCTGCAGTGTAGGTATGTGTATGTGTGCGTGTGTGTGTGTGTGCCTATGAACACGTTCAACAGTTAGATTTGGAAACTTGGAAGGGAGCCACAGGTCCTATCCCCTCCCCCAACTCGGCCACACCCACACAGATTCTGAAATTCCCTCCATAATGTCACTGACCTCTGCTTCCCTACGCCTTGCCCACCTTCCTGCTTTGACAAGAAATGCATTTTCTCCCGAGGCAGCCTGCTACCTTGTGAGACATTCTATCAGAATTGCTTCCCTGTGCCCTCCCCTTCCCCCCTTCAACCAAGAGGGGCCCCAAGTCAACATAAGCCTCCTGGAAAGAATGGAGGAGTCTGGCTGCAGCCCCCCTCCCTCTCCAGGGGTGCCTATCCCGGATCACCCCAGGCCACTGAGCTGCCCCTTCTCTGTCTTCGCTGTTTGCAACATTTCTGTTTCTCTTCAGGCCTCTTGTCCTATGGGTCCTGTCTCCCCTGCTGGACAGGAGCCTCATGAGGACAGAGGCTGCTTCTTTGTCACCCCCTGATGCTAAATGAGATGATAAAGAGAAAGCAATTAGAACAGTGGCCCAGGGGCGCCTGGGTAGCTCAGTGGGTTAAAGCCTCTGCCTTCGGCTCAGGTCATGATCCCAGGGTCCTGGGATCAAGTCCTGCATCGGGCTCTCTGCTCAGCGGAGAATCTGCTTCCTTCTCTCTTTCTGCCTGCCTCTCTGCCTACTTGTGACCTCTGTCTGTCAAATAAATAAATAAAATCTTAAAAAAAAAAAGAACAGTGGCCCATAAGATGTCAGTGTTAACTACTGAAATAAGAAATGCCATCACTATTATTAACTATAATTATTATCTCTCACCATCACCATCCAGCATGATCTCGCCCTTGGCATAAGGGAGCAAACCACACAAGGACCTTCTATCCCCAGGTGAGCAATACTAGAGCAAAGCCTTATGGGGCACCCACCACACGCCCTGTACTGTACTAAGCATGTTAAATGTGATAAACCTGTTAATCCTTGCAAGCTATCATGCTCCCATTTTTCTGTAAAATGGGTAAACTGAGGCACAGAGCTGGAAAACAGTTCCCCCCAGATTGGTACAGCTACAAGGGGCTGAGCCAGGATTTGCAACCGAGCAGCACGTCCCTAGTCCATGGTCCTAACTACCTGTCTCCCTGTGACCTCAGGCACTCAGTAAGAAAGCTTTGAACTTTGGGGCTACATCTGAAAGCAAGACTGAGGTGCCTCCTTGGGACCCGTTCTCCAATCCTGAGCCTCCCAGAGCTGGACAAGGAGTTCAGCTGTCTCCAGCCCGTACCCTGTCCCCAAGCCTGGGAGAAGTCCTTCAAGTCCAGAGTGAGCCCTTGAACACGGTGATTTTGTCACACTTTTCCTGTCCTCCTGGGGCAGGATGCGAGGGAGGGGACCACGACGAGCGGGAACAGGTCAATGTCACTCCTTAGTGAGGGACATTCAGACCTCCCTGAGAAGTCAGAGGCAGCCCCGCTCTGGAGACATGTTCTCCCATCATGAGTGACAGCACGCACGGTTCCCGCAGCCAGGGCTCCGTGGGCTGCCCGCCGCTGGTGAGCCCACACGCATACCACACGTGCGCGGGATATTAAAGTCATATTTTTGGTTGCTGGGAAGGCGCTGTTGTCACTTCCTCTGCCCTAGGCAACCCGCTGGCCCAGCTCCCCTTCCACTTCCCCGCCCACCACGGAGCGCCATCCGTTTGTATTTATATAGATAAATCGGCCTGGCTAATTAAAGTTCTCTGGCTGGAGAGTGAGGGAATTAATAAAAGAACTTGGAATGGAGCCGGCCGAAAGCTGGGGCGCTCAGAGCCTGAGCCAGAACCCACAGCAGCAAAGGAGACCAGAGGGTCCAGCAGGCAGGGCCTCATGAGCCCGGCCCACCCTCCCTCGAGGAGCAGGGTGCACTCTGGGCCCCAGGAATGAAGGCACTGGCAGGATCCCGCTTGCCATGTGTTTCGTGCTGTGATGCCGCACACGAGCACCTTCTCCTGGTCTTTGGGTATGTGACTGCAGCTCTAGGCTCTGAGGCTGCAGGGAGAGGAGCTGTTAGAAGCACAGACAGTGGCAAATGGCTGGGACTCAAATCTAGCTCTGCCATGTACAGTTCTACAGCCTCAGGCAAGTTTATTTTGCGGCTCTGGTCTCAGTTTACTCATCTGTAAAATGGGAGCATCATAGATTTCGAGAATTAACAAGGTTATCACTCTAACATTGCTCAGAACCGTACCTGGGATGGGATAAGGGCCCCATCACTCTTTGCTCTGATAGGATGCAAGGTGCTGTGTGGTTGTGGTGCTCAGACACGGGGCCTTGCCTGAGCAAAAGAGTCCTCCCCTGATCTCTCTGGACACCCACTCAATGCCAGCCTGCAGCCTGCCTTGTCCAGCCTCCACCCCCAACACTCTAAGCGGAAGCCCAGGGGCCACCTTGACTAGGATCCTCCCACCCGGGCTCAGCTCAGCCAGTGCCCTTGGCCTCCAGGACGCCTGTTTCCTCCTGCTGTCCTAATCCCTGCCTGAGGCCCAGGGACTTGTCCGAGAGATCATCCTGTCTCCCAGCCTCTTCCCACCACTCTGGCCTCAAATGTCCCCCTGTACTTGGGCCAAGCTAGAAGAACAGGACGGGAAGGCAGCTATGAATCGCATCCCTCATGACCCTTCCCCTTCCATTTTCCTGAGTCTGTTCACACAAGGCCTGGAGCCCTTGGTGCCGGGAGAACAGCTTGGGCCATGTCCACACGGCCAGACTCCTCTCCACATGCAGCCTTGTGGCTCATCCCTCTGGATTCCGACACAGCCACTGAAGAGTAAAGAGGGAAGAGCCCCCATCACAGGCCTGGACCTACGTACCTACGGGAGCCAAATGATTCTGGATGGACTCGGCTCCATGAAATCTTGGACTTGAGCTTGATTTTCTCCTAAAGTGCCCAGAAGCTTTCTTAACCCCAGAGTGGGGATAATGATGTAGGCCAAGTTCCTGATCTCCCGGGTGGGCAGCTAGCCCCTTCTTCCAGGGGGCCCAGCCCCCTCCCCAGCAGCCAGCATGGTCTTCCCAAGCCACTTAACTCGAATGTCCCTTCCTCCAAGAGACTATCTCTGACCACCAGGCCAGAGACAACCACCCTGCCTGGCTCCCAATGTCATTCACTTTTTATCTTTGTCTTCATAGCACTCATCTTTATCTAAAACTTCTCCATTTGGTTGTGATTTTGTTGTCTGTTTCTTCCAACTAGGAACAGAGCTCCTCATCTGTTCATGGCTTATCTCCAGCCCCTGGCGCCCACCAAATGTTTTTCAAACGAGTCAGTGAATAACTGGGTAAGTGGATGTGTGGATGACCCTGCTGAGGAGGTGGTCACGGATGCGGCCTGCGAGGGAGCGGCGGTCAGGCCAGCTGGGCTGAGGCCTGGGCACCCTGAGGAAACAGCTGGGCCGGTTGGAGCCCCAGACCCCTGGGCCGGTGCCTCCTGTTTGTCAGCCTGGGCGGGTGGAATGGTGTGGCCCCTGAGCTCTACGTGACGAGGGGAGCTGAGTGAGGGCAGCCCGGGGAGGAAGGATGAGCCAGATATAACTTAGGGACAATGACAATGTGAGGGCCACAGGAAGAAACAGAGGAGGAGAGGAAAAATCTAACAATACGTAGGCCCATCACTCATTGGCAGGATAGCCCCCGTCCAGGTGTTTCTCCAGGGCTGGCTCATCCTTCCCGTTATCTCTCAACACAGTGATACCAGGAAAGCCCCTCCTGACCAGCGCTGGGGCCCTCCACCCTGGAGACATCATCTGGAAACCCATGGAGCTTATCTGGGCCTCCCTTCACCGTGCTTGGACTGGAAAGAAAGGCCCAGAGAGGGCCAGGAACCTGTGCAAAGTCACGGAGCAGAAGGGGCCAGACCCCAGGTTTCCTGGCTCCCTGGGCAAGGCTCTCCCCACCTCCCAGCCTGTTGCAGGGGTGTGCCCATCCACAGTCCACCCCTCCAAACCCACCCCTGTGCACCATCAGCCCCGACAGAACCCCACTTGGGAGTCAGCCACCTATTTCTAGGCAGTGCTTGCTGTCCAGGGCCTGGTGTCTGAGCGTCAAAGCCTAAAAATAAAAAGACAGATTGTCCACTTTGGCTGTAATTACGGCCTAAAAAGACCCAGTGGGGAGAAAAAGAAAGAGGAGGAGGAACAAAGAGCATACCTCAGAGCTTAGCATCTATCATAGGCAGACAGGTGTGGAAGAGAGGGTCTGGGGCATGTCCATGGGGCTCCCAGGCCCCCTGCCCACCACCTCCCTCTCCGCTCAGCTGTCCATCAGGCCTGAGCCCCAGCGGACAAGATGGGCACAGGGCAGGCCGTGCGGGGGACCTGGGCCAGCTCAGCTGCTGCAAGCTGTGTAACCATACCAACTGCAGGCTTCTTTTGGGACTCCGTTTTCTCATGAGTACACCGGGATTATGCGTTCGCTCGACACATCTGCAGTGAGCGCCTACTGTGTGCTGGGCTTTACCTGGAGACAGCTGTGCTCATGGAACACACATCTGGGCCAGATGCTGCTGGACACTAAGGAAGATGAGGACAGCCATGGGACAGCTGGCTGGGTGTCACAGGATACCGCAACGAGGGCTGAGCTTCCCCTGCAATGGGGGCAGCGGGAGGGGGGAGGGGTAGTGGAGAAGCACTGCCATGGGGACGAGCTAGAGCATGTGGGGAGGCCCCTGGGAGCCATGCCTCATGAGAAAGACTCTTGGGGCCCAGGAGAGGGCAGAACAGGGGTGGCCGCTGGGAGGACCATGAGCCAAGGATGGTGGGACACCATGAAGCTCTGTGGATGGGAGGGGTGGAGATGAGCAAGTGTCTTTGGGGCTGGCAGGGAGCCATGTGGCATCCACTGTGTGCAGGGGTCCCTGGTGGAGGCGGCTGGCAGCCAGGACGGAAGATGGACCCATCCAGGATGCAGGCTGCCCTGCTGGGACTCGGGGGGCTGGGAGGCTAGGGCCATCAGGAAGGGCAGAGATGAGGTGAGGACAGAGGTGGGGTGCCCTGGGGCCTGGGGATGGGGAGCCCAGCTGAAACTGAGGTGGGCCTGGACAGAGCCTCAGGATCACTTCTTCCCATGGACCCAGAGGAAGTGCTCTGGGCTTGGTGCTTCTGATCTGGCCCCATTTCT